>JANHZU010004607.1:13851-25846 GCA_032468055.1 Acrochordus granulatus
CTCCGGGAGACAGTGCAAGACAGGGAGGCCTGGCGTAATGTAGTCCATGGGGTCGCGAAAAGTCGGACACGACTGCGTGACTGAACAACAAGCCCATTGATGGCTGATTTGTTTGAATGGCAATCTTCCAGGAATTCCCTAACCTTTTTGGATTG
The DNA here is from genome assembly GCA_032468055.1 of Acrochordus granulatus. Taxonomy (NCBI): domain Eukaryota; kingdom Metazoa; phylum Chordata; class Lepidosauria; order Squamata; family Acrochordidae; genus Acrochordus; species Acrochordus granulatus. Next base: position 14,007 of record JANHZU010004607.1, read on the forward strand.
TCTTGTTCAAAATTGTTAACAGTTTCCCTGTTAACACAGTTAAAACTATGCTTAAATCTTTTATTGGTACATTAAGAAAATATTATCTGTAACCTTTAACAAGCTCAGTTGGCTGTGTTCTGACTGTAAAAGGTATTTTTAAAAAGCAAAAGCTCAAGCATTGACATAATCTGCTTGTCTCAGTTCCTATGAGTTACTGTCTTCTTGCAGAGGCTTATTTAGCAAAAAGACCTCAGACTTTAATCTGTATAATTATTCTGTGTAATTTCTCTGCTGTGTTGATGTCAGCTGAATTTTGGATCCATCTCAGAGTGCTGCTTTTTACCTAGAAAGCCTATATAGTACCATGCCAAGTTACCTTAGGGGGCTGTCTAAAATGAGTCTTCCCAACATGTTAGGTTATCAAGAGAGATGCTATTCATATCAAATTAGGGGTATGTAGATTGAAAAACAGACCTGTAGATTTGTAGCTCCAACTTTATGCAACACCTCACTCCTGGAGATGCATTTGCCTATTTCTCTCTTAAATGTGCTTTTGGTAATATGGAAACTTAGCATGGATGAGTGTTTTTAAATTTTTATTGACTGTTATTGTTTGCTTTTTAATATTTTAAAATTTCTATTTAATTTTTTTTAATATATAAAATGAGATTTGGGAAGTTTATGTCAAGCACAAAAGACCAGGTCCACTTGTAAAGAATCCAATTAACTGATTTATTGCTTAAACCTATACACAAGAATCTTCTCAACTAATGGTCAGTACCTTCGTGCCAATTAAGGTTCAACAGAAGTTGGGGGGTTGGACTTTGTGTGTTTGTAGCGATATAGTGACTCTAGACTAATCCCTCTTTTCACCCCTCCCATTGGTTTTGCCATCTCTTCTATAGTTTATAAAGTATGAAACAAATAAATAAAAAAATAGGTAGCCCAATGTATGTGCATTTAATTGCTAAAATAAAATACTTTGTATAGAAGAGAAGAAAAAAAATGCTTTCAAGTCCATCTAGCATCAAGATTAATGCTTAAGGAAGTGACTCATAGTAGCTCTTCTGTTTAATATATATAATTAAATTTATTCTGTCCATACCTTCTTTTTTTTAAAATAATTTTTATTGAAATTTACAAAGAGCATAAAAACTAACACAAACTAAAAACAAGGAAAGACAGAAAAGAAAGAAAAAGAAAAAAGTGCAAAAAGAATATAAAGAAATAGAAGCTTCTGATTTCCTTTGCAGTAAATATAATTATAAAAGTTCTTTCTTACTCTGTGATTACAAAACAAAGCTCACTTTTTTCTATTATCATGTTCATTTTTTCCCTTTTATGCAAAAATTCCATAAAGAGTTTCCACTCAACCATAAATGTAGGTATTGCTTTTTCTCTAATTAAATAAATTAATTTAGCCATCTCCACATGTTCTGTCATCTTCATTAACCATTCCTTCGTTGTCAGTATTGTTGAACTATTCTTCGTCTGATCCAATTTATCTAGCAATTTCTCAAACAATTTCTTAAGTATATCTTGAATAATTGCAAGTTGTTCTAATGAACTTCTTCTACCTTCTTCTTTTATATGAGTTATTTTGAATCAAAAAGCAAAAAGGTCCCAAACAGATTAATAAAACAAACCTCTGTCCTTTTCTCTCCCTCCCCTTATTATCTTCTTACTTCAGCCACTTTCATTCACTTCAGTCAGAGAAGACATCATGTTTCCAGAGTAACTAAATATCATAGTCAAAGTTTACCTTATCTTTTGTTATGCAGAATCCTCCAGTTAGTTGGTTTCTTTAAAGAGAAAAGAAACATTTCCAAACTGGTCTATTCTCTTTAACTACTTTTGTACAGAATTATATTGAAGTACTCTTGTCAAAAGCAAAAAATAGTAAAAATAAAACATCAGGACTGTCCCCTTAGCCATTTGAAATTTTTTTTAAATACCTCATAATTAAGCTTTTTGCCAACAAGATTTGAAACTTTAAATCAAAGACTGTCTTGTATTTTTAGTAATCCTAAAAGATTTCACATACTATGAGGAGTTTTATCTTTGCTGCAAGAGGAAATCTCTTTATTTGTAATTGATTGCTTCTTAAGGTGATTAAGAGATGAGAAAGGCAAAACTGTTAATATCAGCTCTGCCACAGTTAGAAGCATAGATGAAAGTCCATAGTTCCTAGCAGCTGGACTCCCAATCTAGCTGCAAAAACTTTAATCAGAAGGAACTGCTGTCCAAAACACACATGGTTAATCTCACAATCTCCCATTGATCCAGGGGAAGCCCTCCAGAAATAATCTACCAACCAAATTCTCATTTGCAGTGGTTATCTGCATTTGGGGAAACTTGAAGAACACTGAGTCACTGGAAGCAATTCCCTATCCATACCGATCCAGGCTAGAATTATGCATGTCCATGGTAGAATTGATAAATCCCAGAGGGAATTAAAAGGATTACTGATCTTTCCAAGAATCACAAATTAAGGAGCTAAATGAGCAATAATAAAGTGTCAATCTTGATTTTATTTAATATGCTTTAGTAACATCATTACAGAAGCCTGCTATTCCCAATAATCATTCTTTTCCCTTTATAATAGATAACATTAACCATCAGATAGCTGAACAATTAAATAATATTGGCTTGGCAACTAAAGAGATCAAGGTAGCTAAAAGTAGCTTATCTGAAAAGCTAAAAAACTTACAGCAAATGATCTTGCTTCTGTGTGGAGAAAACTACAGAAAATCACTGGCTACAGGAGTCCACCATCTTCCATAGAAGAAAGCCATCAACTAGCAGAAGGACTGAATGTACTCTACTGCAGGTTTGACAACCACCATTACCTAATGCTAACAATCCCACCTCAGTCACATTAACAGCAAATATTTCCTCTACAACCACATCCATCCCTCATTCTGGGCTCTCCTCCAGAGTCCTTACCTCCTGGATCCCAACCCTTGGTGATTCTAGAAAAAGATGTACAGAGTCTCTTCCAAAAACAAAAAAAATCAGGAAAGCACCTGGACCAGATGGCGTGACCCCTTATTGCCTGAAAACCTATGCAGCACAATTGGCCCCTATCTTCACACAGATTTTCAATAGATCACTAGAACTGTGCTACATACTTTCATGCTTTAAACGTTCTACAATCATCCCTGTTCTTAAAAAAACCTTTATCAGCAGACTGAATGACTACAGATCTGTTGCCTTAACATCTGTAGTTATAAAGATCTTTGCAAGCTGATTCTGACTCTTCTGAAATCAATCACAGATCCACTGCTAGATCCTCCACAGTTTGCCTATTGGGCAAACAGGTCAGCAGATGCTGCTGCAAATATGTCACTGCATTATATCCTGCAACATCTTGACACTCTAAAGACCTATGCAAAGGTCCTTTTTGTGGACTTCAGTTCAGTGTTTAACACCATCATCCCAGATATTCTTCACTACAAATTGATCAAGCTCACTGTATCTGCTCATATCTGTAAGTGGATAATCAGCTTTCTGTTAGATAGGAAGCAATAGGTGAGGCTAGAGAAAATTACATTCAGCACTTAGACAATCAGTACTGGTGCTCTTCAGTGATATGTACTCTCTCTGTTACTTTTCTCCCTCTTTACCAATGAGTGCACCTTTGGAGACCCTCTGTCAAAATCACAATCATTGGACTCATTAGAGATAGAGGTGAGACTGCATAGAGATGGGAAGTTGAACAGTTGGCCCTCTGGTGCAGTCAGAATAACTTACAGTTGAACACACTCAAAAAAGTGGAAATGACAGATTTTAGGAGGAGTCTTCCTATTTCACCACCCCTTTTCATACCCCTTAACACACTTTCAACAGTGTAGTCCCTCAAAGAAATGGAACCTGCTTCAAAAGCAGCTGATGAAATTTTACAGAGCAATAATCAAATATGTCCTTTGTGCATCTATAACTGTCTGATTTGGTGCAGCAATCATGCAAGACAGGTACAGACTCCAATGTACAATCATGACAGCAGAAAGAATAATCGCAACTACCCTGTCCCCTATAGAAGACCTATACATTGATAGGATCAAGAAAAGTGCAGAGAAGTTATGTGCAGACTCCTCACACCCTGGACACACATTGTTTGCACCTCTTCCCTCTGGTAGGTGCTATAGAATATTGCATACCAAAACACAGGAACAGTTTTTCCCCTGAGACATCATCCATATAAATGCTGGAACATGCTATATGCTGCATGATAGATCACAAGGGCAAAGAATTTCAAATTAACCTTACCATACCTCACTGCAATGATGCAAAGGGAAGACCCCTGTGGCTAAGTGATTAAATAGTGCTAGCTGTGAAACATGGAAGCCCAGGGATTGAAGCTAAGGTGCACTGATGAGTGGTAATAACAGTGAAATAGCTATCTATGTCTGCTTCCTTTTGCATCATATCTTTCTGACAAATTAAGTTCTGTCTAATGTGTACACATCCTTATTTAATTATACATTTATAATATTCCTTTTCTACTGGCTGCATACCTACAGCTGTAGACCTAACTTTGTTATTTGCTTACATTACTATTTCATACTGTTGTCTTGCAAGTATACTGAGAGCCACTGTATCAAGTCAAATTCCTTGTTTGTCAACCATGCTTGGTCAATAAAGTATGAGTATCTGACTGTGATAATGGATATATAATTTCCAAATGATATAAAATTACCTTCAACCACATTAATAGCTTACAATTTGGACATGGAGTAGAGGTAATTCTTCAAAGTTTCATGCGGTATTTTCTTTTCAAGTCCTGCTTAGAAAAAGATCAGCCAAGTGCCAGCATGTCATCAGCTTTAGTTGATGTTGCAAAAAAAGGTAAGCAAAGCTAGATATGGATAGTACGTCAATAAGATACCAGTAAATTCCATTTTATAGAATAGACTGAATGTAACATTCAGAGAAATTAACAAATTTGGGGCATCTTTGAAAGGAAATTCAAGCTACAGCATTACTATTATTCAAGTCAGAATATAAAATAAGGCATACTATAATATATAAAATTTATAAAATACAAAGATTAAAATATGTACAAATTAAACAGATCTTGCCCAGAAACTGGCAACATTAATTGTGTTCTGTCGTGCTGCCATAAGGTCCTCAAGTGTGCATTGATCAGGACACAAAGGACAATGTGTTGTTGTCTGCATATCTCCACATTCACAAATGGCAGAGGCCACCGGATAGTCCCATTTGTTCAAAGTATCCCTGGATCTTATTACTTCCATGCACCGTCTCTTCAACAATGTCCATACTTCCCAGCTTTCACCAGATTCAGGTTCCAGCCCCTCTATTGGTTCCATCCAGTGTTGGTTCTTTGTAGCATTCCATAAAACTCTGCTTTTAAATGATTTGAAATCTTCAATCAACCTGAGGAAGCTTCTCCTTGATTTTACTCTCTGATGAGCTGGTTATAGGCCATAGAGGGGGCGCTGACTAGAAATGGATGATTTAAGCCTCTCTCTATATGCTGCTGCTTCTCTACGAACAGCAGGTGAGGCAGTGCCAGCTAGATGGTAGATCTTGTCTAGAGGGGTAGGTTTAAGCCATCCAGTGATACTTCTACAAGCTTCATTCAGGACATCTATTTTTCCAGCATGCACAGATTTACATCAAACTGGGCAGGCATATTCATCTGCTAAATAGCAAAGAGCTAATGCTGTTGTCTTAAGGGCCCTTGGTTTGGCACTCCAGGTTGAGCTCATTTCTTTGCTGAGGAAATTATTTCTTCTACTGATCTTCAGTTTAGTATTGGTACAGTGCTGTTTATATGCTAGGGCCCTATCTAGAGTTACCCCTAAATATTCAGGGTTATAGCAGTGCTCCAACATTGTCCCTTTCCATGTAATAAGCGGCTTTCTAGCAGTCTGCTTCTTATGGAGATGAAAGGCACATACCTGAGTTTTTGCTGGATTTGGCCTTAACTGGCTATCACAGTAGTATCCATCCAGCAATTCCAGGGCTTTAGTTAAACCTTGTTCTACCTCCTCAAATGTTTTTCCCTGTACAGCCATTGCTCGATCATCAGCATACATATAACTGTTAGTATCGACAGGGAACAGTTAATCATTGGTATAAATATTTAGAAGTAGTGGAGCCAGTACTACTCTGCGGTAAACCGTTCCTTTGATTCCTCCACTTACTTCACCTTTCCTGGAACTCCACAAAAACATATGGTTCTGAAGCTGATTCCTGATGCTATTTGTAAATTTAAAATCTTTAATCATGTTGTAAACTTTCTGCTTCAGTCTTCTAAGATTGATGGCATCATATGCAGCCATGAGATCTATTAATAACAGTTCCTGTTAAGATAGCCATTTTTGAATCCATCTTCAATGTACTGGATTAAACTGAGGATTTGTGCAACTTTTTATACATTATACAGCTACATATATTTTCTATATGGCAAGATTTAATACAATAAGCAAAGAAATTATGGTAAGAAGTGCCTGCTTGTAACATCCATGTATATGTGAAAAATTTAGAATTTGGAAAATATCTGTAACAGCAAGTAAGATTAATTTCTAGGAAGCTGACCTATATTCATGTTCATTTCTTTAAATTTTACTACTCTGTGCTGTAGTATCATGGAATCCTTCTACTGCTTTGTTGGTTTCAGTTCAGTTTTTTATTCTCTCCTTTATTCTCTTATGGAGGAAACCAGACACATCTACAATATGTTGTTATCTTCCTATCCTTATATATGATCTATTTAAAAATGTTTTGAGTTTGTTTTCCACCTGCAAGCCATCTTACATGCCTAGATTTTTTTCCAAAAAAAAAAATAAAGGAGAGCTATTTATTAGCCCTACTTCCCTGTAACTTCTGTATAACCTCATTGGTCCCAGCAGATTCTTATAGTTAACATTCATTTTCTGGCTCTCAGGATTAGAACTAAAAAACTGTTGTAGGCTTTTACTTCCTATTGGTATGAAGAAGAACTTATGAAATATTTGAAGACCAAAACTATGATCTTCTCTAAGTTTTTAATGAAATGCCTAATAGGTCAAATGCTATAAAAATCCAGCGTTAAGATATCTGGTTGTTGCTTTCTAGACTTGTGCTTCTAGTAGGCACAGATTACTGTATATACCGTGGAACTTTACAAGATGAGCATCTTACAAGATGAGATTCTCACAAGACGAGCAAAAAAAATATTAATAAAATTTATTCCGCTAGACAAGCGGCAACTCACAAGCAAGCTTCGCACGATAAATTACACGTCATCAGTCAGCATGCTCTGTATTTCCCGTTCATGCTGCCACGTGGTTTACTCCATTACTGTGCATGTGCTGTACTGTGAGCACGTGTGGGTGTGGGAAGCCCCTTGAAGAAGTGCGAAATGAAAGGCGATAAGAAGGTGATTCTTAATTGATTACCTGAAGAAGGAAATCATCAAGAACACAAGAGAGGTATGCATGTGACTGACCTTGCCAGAATGTATGCATCATCCTGATCACAAGATGAGCACCGCACGATGAGCTCATGTGGGAAATCTCACAATGGAGCTGATGGTTCTCCTCTCTTGCTGCATAAACAGCGTAAATTAAATGAAAGGCGTTCAAGAGAAGGAACTCCCAAGACTTCAGACTCCAGATTATCTCTCCAGGCAGTCCCCTCCCCCTCCTCTACTCTCTCTCTCTCTCTCTCTCGTCTCCTTCACGCCAGCCGGGATTGTTCTCAAAGCGTGTGCGCACATGCACACACACACAAAATAAAGCAGAAATTGCCCTTGTCCTCCCAAAATAAAGCAGAAATTCCCCACTATCATAGTCTCTTCTCCCCTCATAGTACGGAGGCAAGAAACATTTCCGAACCGCCCACGAAAGACACCCGGAAAGGCATTGCTGAGGGAAAAGGCAGTTTTGCCTCAGCAGCAGTGGCAGTGGATCCTCTGAGCCAGCAGGGGGCACTGGACAGCAGCCAGCCTAGCAGCAGCCTCAAAGCAGTTCCATAAGTGCTGGTTAGTTTGCTCTATTTCTGCTTTATATTGTATGTTAATCATACTTATATTGTATGTTACTTGTTTCAGATTTTAGGGACAATCATTTCTACATCAAATTCCATTGAAAATTATTTTTTGATGAATATTTTTGGGGGCGTGGAACGGGATTGTCTGACTTTCCATTGTTTCCTATGGGAAACCTCATTGCTCTATAAGAGCATTTCACACTAAGAGCGTTCTTCTGGAACAGATTTGTCTCATCTTGTGAGGCTCCACTGTACCAGAATTGGCCTAACATTATCAACTGCAAATTCTGTTTCTCTGTTGCATTTTGGGGCTAAGATTATTCATTCACGTATGTTCTATTCAGAAATGAATACAATGCTTCACACAATGACCATGAACCTCTTAATTTCCTAGAAGGCCATGGAAGGTTCCATGACATGGTAATGAAACCTAATATACAGATAGTCCTTGACTTATGACCACAATGGATTTGTGGACCTAGAATTACAGATGTAAGTCATTGAAATCCTTAATAGCAAAGTGCCAACATGATTGAATCATTCAATGACCACAATGGCTCTTCCCATTGCAATCATTAAGCGTTGCTTGGAGTGCCTCACAGGGTGAGGGACCCTCTGTGAGACCCACTACAGGCACAGGCTCACAGTGCAGCATCCCTCAAGCTCACATGTGGCCTGTGCCAGGCCTCCCATGGCCTCCCCCACTTCTAAGGCTACCTACCCCACTGCTCCTCACAGGTCTTGTGCGTACTTTCAACCTTCTGGATCCCTCAGGTGTTGTGCCTGTTTCCTGACCCACTGGGTTCCACAGCTTTAGGCCTCCTTTTCATCCCACCAAGTCCTACCGTTCTTGGCCCTGTTCCTACCTGATGGATCCCACAGTCTTGGATTGCCTCTCTGACCCATCATGCCTTGCTCCTCTTACCTCATCCAAAGATCACCTTTCTGAAAGAAAGGGTGGCCAGCTGATGAGATCCATGGCCTTCCTACAGAGGCTGCTTTGCATTATTCCAGAAATGTCCACCATTCTCATGATCTTTTAGAAAGGTGTGATTTTGGGAAGGTGGAGCAAAATGTGAGAGGGCGGGAAGCAGTCCCATTCTGAGGCCTGATGGGGCAGAATGGAGTAAAGATTGGCAGGTTGGGGCAGTTGAAGCATCTATATAGTCAGTCATAAGGTTGGGTGAATTGCTAAGCACCCAAATTTTCATCATATGACTGGGGGAGCACTGCAGTGACCATAACTTCAAGTACAGGCTGTAGTCTATAGTTCATCACAAATGTAATTTCAAATGGTTGCTGAATGAATGGTTGTAAGTTGGGTGTTGTGCTATGAGCTGGTTATGCAGTGTCTCAGCTATTGAAATAAGTTCCTCTTTAGTAACATATTTTTGTGTATTGGATTTGCTTACAGTTAATATGGTGTTTAAGCTTTTTGACTCACAAGTATTCTTGAAGTAAGGGATATTGGGAGATTATGTGTTTTTTAAAGGAGAAATTGTCTCTCTTTATCAGGTTAAATTTTATTTTATCATTTATACTAACATATCAGGGCCATTTTATGCTTTTTAATTGTGTTTTGCTTTAAGAGGTGAACTGTGGAATATTGAGTTTTATGTATGTTAATTGATACTATTATTTTATAGGTCTGTTTTTGCTGATAACTGGAATGGGCAAGACATTACTTATTTGATTTGCCTATCATTAAGAGATGAATTATGAGATGAAGAATTTTATATTTGTTGATTAAGAGGAACTGAAGAGGTTCCTCTTCAGAGGAACATTCAGAAACATTTTCATGCTTAGAGGTTCCTAAACATGAAAATGTTTAGACTTCTTATGATATGGGTGGGAAATTGCTTTTTTGTGGGGGATTTTTTTACCTTTTTGCATACTTTTTTCTTTTCTTTTTCCATTTGTATTATTTTTTATTGTTGTAATTAAAACTTTTAATAAAAATATTAACATCTTTTAGACGCAGTCTATTCATAAAGGCAGACATTATTAGAAGTCTGGTTCCATTGTTTAAAAATATCCTTCAATATGTAGAAATGTTAAAATATTTTGCATCATTCCATAATTGTAAGTCAAATTTAACTGGTCTTCTCCTTTAATTATAATATGTAGTTCCTTCTAATTTCCTCTAGTGTCCAATTCTAAAATCTTGTCTTTTAAAAAAAAATCAAAATAAAAACATTTTCCCATGGGAAGGATTCTTTATAAATAGTTCCAAAATCTTATTTAAAATTCATCTGGACCCTTAGTCCATTTGTAGCTTTCTAAAAACAAAGTTGTGATTGCTCTTTTGCTGTTTATTCCAATTTTTTTAAGCTCTTCAACTTTAATTAAAACTTTGTTTGCTAAAGATTGATGGAAATTCACCTAGTGCTGTAAAACATATTGAACCAAAGGCTTCTAATAACTGAAAACCTATTAACGAGCAATTTCTGAAAGTAATTAGAAAAGGAAGTGTATGAGCCTAGTATCCTTTTAAAAGCACTGACAGTACAATATCTATTCCCTCATCTTCCAGAGCTTTAAACTCACCAGAGAATGCTGTCTTTAGGCTTTCCTCATGAGAAGCAACTATCTGGAGCATTTGTGATGATCTCAAGTCCTCTCTTTGTCTGGAGAGGAATTATGAAAAGGCATCTAGTTGTCAGCTCTTTATTCCACTACAGTCATGAAGCCTTCCACTCAACATGAAGCCCTCTTCAAACTGCCATTTCTTCCCAGAATTGTACTCTGGAAGAAGAGCAGAAAATCTATTCTTCTCCCAGAACTTCTGCCCAGGATTGCTGCTTTTCCATTCTTAATGACACTGAAAAAACAGCAATTTTGAGCTGATTTTTCATATCATATAGCAGATGCCATCTTTACACTGTGACACATCTTCTGATAAATGATATTTTTACTTGTCTGATGGTGTCTGCAATAAGGAAAGAAATGAACCATTTCACTGTGCTATGCCTAAGGAGAAGAAAGTGGTTGTTATGCAGTCTTTTCTATATCCTTCAATTTGAGGATGGCCATTGTGACTGTTTGTTAAAAAACTTTTATTTTTTAACAAATAAAAGATTATTTGCATTGTGAATCTGTGTACTACATCTGCCTAAAACAGAGAGATTGCCATTACCTTTTGCTTGATGCTATATACCTATCTCAGTGAAAATGAACCTCTTGTTGATGATGCCTATGTTTCAGTGAGACACTTTGGCTCTGTATTTATTGAGGCTCCCTATCTGAAGAGTATAGAATGGTAATTGTGACATCATAATGACACTGTCTATGTGTTTCAGTAAGAAATTGACTAATAAGACATGATGTTGCTGTTTGAAATATGATAATCCCCTGCCTCCTCATATAAAAAAGGACATAGGCAGGCAAGAACCACTGCTCACCATTTCTGGATAAGACGTGGGTGATACCTGTGAGATGTACCAGGCTGAAGATATAGTATTCACTTTACTATAGTAAGTTGAGGAACATAGTCTCTCAGTATCAAACAGCACCACAGGTATGTAGCATTGCTCAAAGCAATTTAAAAAAAATCAGAACCAAAGTAACACCAAATATAACCCTGTTCCCTAACAAATGAAAGCATGGGCCTGTAAGACAATCTATTTCTACTATATACCTTTGGCAAATCTTTTTATCTATTTTGTGCCTCTTTGGGGGAAACTTCGTAATGGATACACATTTCCAAACAGAACTTGTTGTTCAGTCGCGCAGTCATGTCCGACTCTTCGCGACCCCATGGACTGCATTATGCCAGGCCCACCTGTCTTGCACTGCCTCCCGGAGTGTTCCCAAGCCCACGCCCATCACACTGACTATGCTATCTATCCATCTCATCC
>JANHZU010004607.1:25946-36978 GCA_032468055.1 Acrochordus granulatus
TATCTGAGGTTGTTGATATTTCTCCCGGCAATCTTAATTCCAACTGGTGATTCATCCAGCTCAGCATTTCGCATGATTTACTCTGCATATAAGTTAAATAAGCAGGGTGACAATATACAGCCTTGCTGTACTTTTATTATATTAAAAGATAATACTAAAGGAAAAATTGCATGAGACTGTCACCGTTGTTGATCTTTATGCATAAAGATACCCTTGAAAGAACTGATAACCCAGTTTTGCTGGAAACTAATTTTACTCTTCTTTGTCTGAATGGAATTGGATGAATTGCTTTAAGTAAAGCAAATAAGAAAACATAAAACTGAATCAAGAAGCTTAATGAAGATCAAAAGCTCAGGCATGGAATAAGAAGCAGAAACACCCATAAATTAAGAGGTTGAAATGGTTACAATCATAAGGTGGGAATAAGCGTGACCCATGAGTGCCAGCTGGTTGTACAGAATCAAGCCTCCCCTCCCTTATGAACCATTTATGAACCAATGTTATCTTTTTGATACTTAGATGAACATTTCTCATTTATGCATTTGTATTTCTGATCCTGGAGCAGAGAGATATTAAATAAAAGTTGGCTGACATTTTATACAGCAGATGGCATTTTTTCTATTGCATGCTTTCTCATTAATAATAGCACATCTGAAAGTGAAATGAGCAATTATAAATATCTATGCTGGGATATGTGGAGAGAATCTCTAACTGGACATGCCTTTTTGGTTCATTTACTGCAAAATTATTAAAAATAGCTGGCAAGTTTCCAAGTAAGATTCTGTGAACTAAAAGACATTTTACAAGCTTAAAAGAATAGAAAAATTGCCAAAGAGATAATGATTACATACCACATCTTTGATATTAACTGGACACTTGTGTTCACATAGGAGCTGAGCTATTTGAAGGCAGCCACAGGCAGCTTAAGGAAAAAAAAAGAACTGTAAAATTAGAATTTCTATATACTACTAACACTATCCTGTCTGACATTTTGTAACCTTCAATTGAACATAACAAGGTAACATAAGACAACAATTTTTGAAGCAATGTACCCCAAATGAGCTAACTTAAACATGTGTCCAAAATCTGGGACCCGTGACTCCTTAAAATTTGGCAAAGTTGTGGCTACTTTAGCACCATTGCATCACCAGTCAGCCATAATCACATGATCATTTCTTATGCTCCCTGCCAGCTTCCCATAAAGAAAGTCCATGGGGAAGCTGTCAGGAAGTCGGAAGTGCCACTGCTTTTTTGCTTGCCTCTTGTCATTCTGTTTCTCTGTTTAGAAAAAGAGGTATCTCTGAAACGATGACCCAATGGGTCATGGATTGTCTAGTTCTTTTTAAAGTCCTTTTAGAAGGTCACTTCAGTGTGAAACTGTACCAGGCGACTATATTTATCACAATGTAGTTTTCATATAGCAGGCCATAATTTATTGCCAGTGCCATGAAGTACTACAGATTTGAAATCAAAAGGATACTTCAGAGCATGTAGACCATTAATGCAGCAATCTCATGTTTTCTCAGGATACTGCAACTATATTGGCGATCATGTGACTGAGAGATACTGCAATTGTTGTAAGTGGGCTGTAAAGTTATCTTTTCATCAGGACTATAATTTTGGTCACTGAACAAATGATTGGTAAACAAGGACTACTCTATCAGGTTCTGTTAGAAACTTAGTAAACAAAGCACATTTAATTATTTATTAATCACATTTCTATGCTGCCAATTTCTGGAGACTCTTGGCGGCTTATGTCTTTACTGTGTGAATATATTGAAAGCAATCACAACAATTAGTAATCTGATGTAGTCAACTCAGTCCTACATTTCTTGTTTGTCACTGAACTTTAAGTAGAAGGCACAAATTATACTAGATTTATGCTAATGCAAGGAAGCAAGAAGATTATATAATACCTGCATAGTGTAAAGCAGTTTTCCCAGAGCTATCTGTGTTCTCTGCTGGACATTTGGACTATAGAATGGGAGAAAAAATACTTTAGTAAAATACAGAGCACAAAATTGTTTTGAAATTGATTGCAATACTGTATGGGAGAAATGTTTTTGTGAGAATATCAAACTAGTTTAAGAGTTATCCAGAATTAACTAGATGTTTAGAACAAAATTAATCAACATTTTTAGAGAGGGATCAAATCCATTTTGCAAACTTGATCATCCAAAACCACTTGGTTTTACACTGACATGAGGCAATTTGTTTCTGACTGACTGAAACTTAATATAGGACGTGTAAAGAAACAGATGTGAATAATTTTATTAAAATAGTACTATTGTTTAATAAAACAAAAAGGTTTATCTTTGAATGAAAATCCACTTCAATTTCCAACAAAAATAAATGGACTAATGGTGTTGTCACAGATTTCAGTTTTCTTAGAAAGTCTACAGTGTTTCTTATATAACTGGTTTGTTAAAGCATGCTTTCAGACTAGAGTGGCCTACAGTGCTGGAATTTCTTGAAGATTTCTCATCTGAGTACAGTGGTACCTTACAAGACAAGTAACTCACAAGATGTGAAACTCACAAGACGAGAAAAAAAAATAACAAAATTTATTCCACTAGACGTAACTCAAATACCTTGCACGTCAGTCAGCACGCTCTGTATTTCCTATTCAGGAAATGCCACGTGGCTTACTCCATTGCCATACAGGTGGCAGTGCGCGCGCATTTTGCCGATGCTGCCACATGGCTTACTCCATTGCCATATGGGTGGCAGCGCATATGTGTTCTGCCTACGCTGCCGCGTGGCTTACTCCATTACTGTACGTGTGACTAACCTTGCTAGAATGTACGGCAGGTCGACGTTCCTGATTGCAATGAGCACCGCGCAATGAGCTCACATGGGAAATCTCACAATGGAGCCCTCCTCTCTCACTGCGTAAACAGCATAAATTAAGTGAAAGGCGTTCAAGAGCTGGAACTCCCGAAACTTCAGATTCTAGATTCTCCCTCCAGGAAGTCCCCTCCCCCTCCTCTCTCTCGTCTCCCTTGTGCCAGCCGGGATATTCTCAAAGCGTGCGCGCGCACACACACAATATAAAGCCGAAATTCCCTCTTGTCGCTTCTCCCCTCATAGTATGGAGGCAAGAAACATTTCCAAACCACCCATGATGCCTGGAAAAGGGCGTTGCTGAGGGAAAAGGCAGTTTTGCCTCAGCAGCAGTGGCAGTGGATCCTCTGAGCCAGCAGGGGGCACCGGACAGCAGCCGGCCCAGCAGCATCCTCAAAGCAGATCCATTAGTGCTGATTAGTTTGTTCTATTTCTGTTTTATATCGTGTGTTAATCATTGTTACTTGTTTTAGATGTTAGAGACAATCATCTCTACATCAAATTCTGTTGAAAATGATTTTTTGGTGAATATTTTTGGGAGCGTGGAACGGATTGTCCAACTTTACCTTGTTTCCAATGGGAAAACCTCATTTTGCCTTAAGAGCATTTTGCACTAAGAGCATTCTTCTGGAATGGATTAGTCTCGTCTTGTGAGGCTCCACTGTATATTTAATATACTCAGAGATGTGGCTGTGATTCTCAGTTTCTTTTGTCAAAATGGATGTTTCTGCAATTAGAGTTTTTTTTCAAGGTAAAGCAGTTAGCAAAATGTAATATGCACAGGGGAGTCTGTCTTAATTCAGTCTAAGTTCTATCTTTGGAGTCTCTTGATGTAACCCCAGTATGACTCTTCTGAGAGGTCTCAGATCAGTATAAGCCTGAATTTGGGAAATAATTTTTACTCAACTTGGAATAAGCTTTTGGAGATGAAATGGCAAAATATTGGCTTGAATTCTTGGGATGTTCCCAAAGCTAAAGAAATGGTCAATCAGCAAATTATGAATAGCAGTTTCAAGAGACAGTATGCTAAGAGTTTTCCTTGCTTTAGAAAGGCAACTAAATAAACTGTTCCAGGTAAATATCCATATAATCTTAGTACTGCAAAATATCATAGGATCTTTGATGTAGCAAGTTTTACCACACTGTCTTCAAGCTTCCAATTGTTCACTTTGCATCCCCCATTTGGGAGCAATTGAAATCATGGACCACTGGCTGCTGTTCTTCCAGTTACATTATGAAATTCATCTGTATTCAACTTAGCTTCTAAGTGAGTTTCCTAGTAGACCAGACAAATCCTACATTTTATTGAGTCTCAGAGATTATAATAATGTCCACAAATTTATCTAGAGTCACCCCAAACAGTGAGATGGGCAGTATATAAATTTGATAAATAAAAAAAAATGATGCCACCTTTAAATTTGCCTAATTTTGCTTCAAAGTTTGTATTGTGAGGAAGCAAATAGTGAAACATGATACTTATTCTATTTGGAATGATGTAATTAACTTTTTATTTAAATGGTTATATTATTTACTTAAGGGTTATTTTATATTTTGTAAATTAATATGTTTTATACTTTTGCAAAATAGTTTAATAATGTACTGCTATAATCCTAAGTAGCCTTTTTCCCACTCCACACTTGTTTTTATTCCCACTATTTATTTTTCATAATTTATTCAGAAATGTTTGAGCCCTGTTAAAAATGTATACTGATCCGATCAGTAAGTATAATAAATAAGTTCTGTTCCACTATGCTATAATTGTTATCATACAAAATTGATTAAAAATAGTTTTGTTTTATTAAATCAAGTCTTATTGTTTTAAAAAGAATAGCATAACTTTATATAACTAATATAAAGTAGAAAGAGGCTGAAGTATTCTCCTTGAACCTAATGGTGAAAAACCTTTGGAAGCTTAGCTCTACACTTAAAACTTTTGAAGGATGGAAAGCAGCAGTGGATGTCATAATGAATCAAAGTCTTGACCTGTGTCATGATCATGAGTGGAAGGAGCAAGTTGAATTTTTTCTGGAATATTTCAAAAGCAAAATTTTGATTTTTTTTAAAGTTTGTTAACTGTATTTTCTTGTTCACTTTTCATTGGTTTCCTGAATAAAATACCAAGAAACAATGCTACTGACTTTCAACAATTCTGATTACAGATAGCTCTGGCATTTCCCAAAAAACATTTAAGGGCTACATTCAGTCCTGGATTCACAGATGGCTGACCTATGCTTTGTCCATTAAAGATACAAATTGATTACAGCATTTTAGTTTGTTAATATCCACATGTGTAGAGTGACAGTTCTCCAGGGTTGTCTTTCATTATATAATGAATACGGGCATGCTTTTAAGTTTGTAAAATAGAAAGATTTTTTTTGCTAACATTAAATGTGTTGGATTAGTTTTGACACTTCCTTCATCATCTGCTCACTTTGCTAGATTGTAATTCAAAGAATATTTGTGTAAGGAAGATCTACATAAATCTCCTCAGTATTGGTAATTTTTTCTAAAGACTAGAAAGAAATGGGGCAACAAGCCATCTACCGTTCTAATATTATAAAGCTTTCAGGACGGACCTAATAATAATAATATTTCAACTCTTCTTCTGTAACTATAGTTAAATGTCATACAATCATCCCTGTGCACATTTCTGCCAAAATAATTCCCACAGGTTTTAGTTGGTCTTGTTTCTAGATAAATGTGCCTACTTATTCTTTGTGACAGATTGTAAAAAGATTTATTTAATATTTTTCAAGATAAGTATTTGTAAAACAGTGAAGAGTGATTTATCTGGAGAATCATTGCATCATCTTTTGGTGAAGGACATGGACATTTTCCTCATTTTTATTATCTTGTGATGGAGTTCAAAACATATTTGACATACATGTTGACTTGATTTATTTAACAAATCCTTAACCAACTTTGTGGGTTCATTGTTTCAAAGTTAAATGAGTGTTGATCCCTTTACAACATCTAATTTAATATGGATTTCAGTGCTGTTATTGTGGACATAATTTTTCCCCTTTTTCTTTCTCTTTTCTGCCATCAGTGTATTGAAAAATATTGACATTTTGCTTGGATGGCATGACCATAATTTGTAGCACTGCACAATCAACTAGATCACTGGATCTCTGGATCCTGAAATAGTGTTTTTTTATTATCCTTTGCATCTTGGAGATGCTAAGATGATGCTGTCAAAGTGCTGCACTCACTATACCAGCAAATTTGGAAAACTCAACAGTGGCCATAGGACTGGAAAAAGTCAGTTTACGTTCCAATCCCAAAGAAGGGCAGTGTCAAAGAATGTACAAACTACTGTACAATTAGGCTCATTTCACATGCTAGCAAGGTTATGTCAAAATACTACAAGCAAGGCTTCAGCAGTATGTTAATGGAGAATTACCAGAAATACAAACTGGGTTTCGAAGAGGCAGAGGAACTAGAGATTTAATTGCCAACATTCACTGGATCATGGAGAAAGCAAAGGAGTTCTTGAAAAACATCTACTTCTGCTTCATTGACTATGCAAAACTTTTGATTGTGTGGATCACAGCAAACTGTGGCAAGGAGATAGGAGTACGAGATCACCTTACCTATCTCCTAATGAAAATACATATAATAAATAGACAATACTACTCTAATGGCAGAAAGTGAAGAGCTTCTTGATGAGGGTGAAAGAGGAGAGTGCAAAAGCCAGCTTAAAACCCAACATTAAAAGAACTAAGATTGTTCAGTCCCATCACTTCCTGGCAAGTAGAAGGGGAGGAAATGGAAGCAGTGACAGATATTATTTTCGTGGCCTCCAAGATCACTGAAGATGCTTGAAATTAAAAGATGCTTGCTCCTTGGGAAGAAAGTTATGGCAAATCTAGACAGCATATTAAAAAACAGGGACATCACCTTGCCGAGAAAGGTATGTATAGTCAAATCTGTGGTTTTCCCAGTAGTAATATATGGCTGTGAGAGTTGGACTATAAGGAAGGCTCAGCTTAAAAAAATTGATCACTTTGAACTGTGGTGCTGGAGAAGACTCTTGGACTACAAGCAGATCACACCAGTCAATCCTAAAGGAAGTCAACCCTAACTGTTCATTGGAAGGTCAGATACTGAAGCTTAAATATTTGGCCACCAAATACGAAGAGAGGACTCACTGGAAAAGACTCTGATGCTGAAAAAGATTGAAGGCAAAAGGAGAAGGAGATGGCAGAGGATAAGATTGTTAGATAGAATTGTCAATGCAGTGAGTATGGTTTTTGGTAGATTCTGGGAGATGGTGGCGGGCAGGGAGGCATGGTGTGCTGCGGTCCCTGGAGTCACAAGGGGTTAGATCCGACTTAGCAACAATAAAAAAAAACATCTTGGAGAATGATTATTCCTCTAGGTCATCTTCTGGCCGATAAATAATGGAATGGAACAAGAATATTTTTTTTTCCAATAGATGCATTTAGGTTCTTTTTAACCTCACAGGATATGTGTTGCTTTGTCTGTTTACTATTATCTGCCAACTAAAAGTTCTTGAATATCATAAATATAGTTTTTGGAAGATTTACACACAGACACACACAGACTAGAGGGGGGAATATAAGCTTTGGTTTCTGCACAATATCTTTAGTGGCTAGTATAATGCCTCAATATTAAACTGACAATAGTTGGTACAATCCAGCCAAGTTGACTTCAAAATATCAAAGCTCAGTATATCTTAATTGTTTCAAATGTTACAGCAGTTAAATGTTGGATTTTTTGTAGAAAGCTGTAATTTTTAATTAGAGGATCTAACTGCATAACACATAGCCTGGAAATATTGATAGAAAACAATGCTGATAAATTCTGTTAATTTGGGCATATGTTACGAAGAAAACAATGAATTGCTCATGTCCAATTCCTTTCCCCCCCCAGTATATAGACAATACCACTCTAATGGCAGAAAGTGAAGAGCTTCTTGATGAGGGTGAAAGAGGAGAGTGCAAAAGCCAGTTTGAATTTTTTTTTAAAAAAGTGCTCAGCTCTTTTGCAGGATAAGCACTACAAGATAATCATCCAAAAGAGTTTCCTAGTAAATAAATAAATATTACAATTGACAGTTATTAATTTGCTTTTTTTAAAATGTCAGCCGTTAAATGCTGCTCCAATATATTACTAAGTATTAATTGTCCAGTTGTGTGAGTTCTTATATTTTAATTGTGTAATTTATCATTGAAAAGCTTATCTGTATTAGTGCCAGCATATGAAAAATAATATTCCAGGATTTACTTATTCCTAGGAAAGAAATAATAAAACAGGAAGATGGGACACTTTTTAAAGGCCATCAAGTTTCTTTTGATGCCAGTCTAATATTACTGTTTCAAGTAGGGACAATTTCTACATTAATTAAATACATGTATCATATAAATTGCATACGATCTTTTATAGAATTCTGTATATACCTAGAGAAAAGAGATTGAGAAATTTGTTTATTTGATTCTTCAATTCTGGATTTTACCTATTGAAATATTTTGTCAACACTTTTTAATGTGATAGATAGATGGATAAGTGACAGCATTAGGAAATAGAAAGCACACCAAACTTCTAGATATTTTATGAAATGATGAAAATTCATTTCTATAGTGGTTCAGACTACAAATCTCTTATGAGTTCTTTTTATTTTGACAGTGACTCCTTGCCATTCATTCTTTTGACTTAAAAAAAGCAAAGTAGGAGGAAAGATCAATAACATTCTTTGTTATCTGATACTGTGAATGAGCAATTTCTAGTCTGTACTTTTTCAAAGATATAGTGTGTGTAGATGACACTCAAAGAAGAAGGCATAAGAATTGCAAATTGGATTCCTTTACAGACAGAAAATTGCTATTTGTAACCTTTTGGGAAGTGAGAAGCTACTAGTGCAAGTCATGAATAATGTAAGCATTTTCAGTGAAGCATGTAAAAACAACCTTGCTTGTTGCCTCCCTACTGTACAGATGGAATGCACCATACAAATCTGTCACATGTTATTCTCAGCAAGCTAGCATTGTGTCCTTGTTCTGGCAATTTTGAGATAGTTCTGATTCAACTGTCTATAAAGAATGTTTAGGAAAGATGGTTGAAAAACTAGAAACAAATTTTAAGAATAAAACTGATGTTCTATGTTTATGTTCATCCCATTAACTTATATGTATTAATAAACCCAGCAAGACCTGCCACCTCAGATAGAACTTTAATTTTATTCAATGATTAAAGTTTTTGGGTTATAAGGATTAGTAATTATTGGAGTACATCCATCAAAATTAGTGTGGGTCACATCCCATTGATTTAATTGTCTGCTCCAAAAATTCCTAAATCTGTACCCAGTAATATGAATCTGTCTGTCTGTCTGTCTGTCTGTCTATCTATCTGTCTAACTATCAGCAAATAATGAGAGATTGGATAGCATACATGCATGAAATAACTGCTTTAAATTAGTTCTTCTAATATATTAAATGTAATGATATAAAATTATTCTTAAAAGACAAAAGAAGAGAACACTGATGAAAGCTGAAATGCAGTGGAAGCATTTGTGAATACATGTACAGAAAAGGCATAGTACAAAACCTAGAGGGAGCCAATATTCTATTTTAAGCAGCCATGTGAGACAAAAATGTAGAGAAAATCGATAATCGAAGCCACTGCTGTTCTTTCAGTACCATTTTGATCAGAATAGGAAAGAGTAACATAGACATGAGGGCAATAGAAATATGAAAAAGGGAATAAAAATCAAGAATGAGAATGGGAAACAATGTACCAATTAGACATGTATACTTCTGCCCTTGAAATGATTCACAGAGAAGGAAGTAAAACACAGAAAAAGGTTAGGACAAGTTTTATATATGAAGGGAGATTTGGATCATTTAGTTCAGAAAGGACAGAAAGAGAAAGTACGACAGAAATAATTTAAAATAATGAATATATGAAGACAGATGGCTCGCTCTCTTGTTTTCAGTCTTGGAAAGAATATAGTGAATCAGTGGCCACTAACCAAAATAGATTGGGAGCAAATTTAGCATAGACAAATTTAGAAAAAATAACTGACTTCTTTACACAATATAATTAAGCTATGAAATTCTTTGCTGCAGAAAATTGCATTAAATAGTTTAATACAATTAAAATGGGAATTGGATGGAAGTGTGAATGACTACCATATAAACTGAAGTTATCATTCCCACTTATTTCAGCATGAGAAGGAATGCAAATATTCTGATTCTGGAGAAGAATCATTGATGTGATAGTACAGTAACTGAAAACTGCTGTTCACAGATGCAATAGTTGTTTCACCAGCAGTTTAGACCTTGGCCAAATAGTTGGCAAATTCAGAAAGGGTCTCTTGGGCTGAAATGCAGTGGTATCTCACAAGACGAGAAACTCACGGGATGAGGAAAAAATTTAATCAAAAATATTCCACTAGACAAGCCGCGACTCACAAGACGAGGAAACTTCGTGCCAAACCTTATGCATCATCGGTAAGCACGCTCTGTATTTCCCATTCAGGCAACTCTGCATGAGAGTTCTGCTGACGCAACAAGTGCACGCACGTGTTCTGCCGACTCTTACCTTGTGCTTTACTCCATTGTTGCAGACAGCAACTCCGTGCGAGAGTTCTGCTGATGCAGCAAGCATGCATGTATTCTGCCAACTCTCCTCTTGTGCAGTTTACTCCATTCCCATACAGGCGGCAGAGTGCGTGCGTGCGTTCTACCTACACTGCCGCATGGTGGCAGGTCAACATTCCTGATCGCAATGAGCACCGCATGATCAGTTCACGTGGGAAAACGGAACTCTCCTCTCTCGCTACATAAACCGCGTAAATTAAGTGAAAGGCATTCAAGAGAGAGACCTCCCTGAGACTTCAGACTCACGATTCAATCTCCAGGAAGTCCCCTCCCCATCCTATCCTCTCCTTTGCGCTGGGATATTCTTAAAGCCGCACGTGCACCAAATAGAGCAGAATTCCCCCCCTCATCGCTTCTCCCCTCATAGTACGGAGGGAAGAAGCGCTTCCAAACCGCCCACGACGCCCGGAAAAGCTGAGAGAAAAAAGGCCCTTTTAAAGTGACAGCAGCGGATCCTCTGAGCCAGCCAGCAGCAGACGAGGCCAGAAGCTGCCTCAAAGCATTTCCATAAGTGCTGATTTGTTTGCTCTATTTCTTCTTTATATCATGTGTTAATCATGGTTACT
>JANHZU010004608.1:15085-31625 GCA_032468055.1 Acrochordus granulatus
GTATGGTTGAACCTCTGGCAGAGCTCTCATCATCTTCAGAGCACACAAGCCCCCCAACCACAGCAAGGTGGTGCCTCCCTGGGGGGATAATTTATGATGCCCTTATTTAAATATTAGACCCAGCAGAACAAAGCTGCCATTGGACATACTATTCATCAGAGAACATTTGGTGGTAATTATATTTTTCCAGTGATCATCATAGTGGCCAGTTAGAATTACTCATAGAAACTGGTGTATGGAAAGATGTGTAAGATGTGAACTGGTGTATGGAAAATTTTGCCACTTTGGCTAAATTAGTAACAACTTGGAAAAAGAGTTTTTTCCTCTCCTATCAAATTCACTGATTTTTAATAAATATATTGTGGGATATAAAATTGATTATTACAGTGTTAAAATATTTAGCACCTACTTTCTGAAATTTCCAAAGTAGTTTGTAAAGCATTAATAGTTAGAAAATGCACAAATAATATAAAATGGATTCATCATATAGGGTAGTAAAACTGGAATTTATTCAGGACAACTTTAGCATAGAACTCCTAAAGAGAATGTTGATGATTCTGGCAAAATGGTCAGATGTGTTGCTTTGTTCAATAGATGTCTCTCAAAGGACTGATTTGCTTACAAAATTGCTGCTTTGGGGCAGAAAATAGTTCCAGTTTGTCTTCGTTTAAATAAAATCAAAATTCAAATACAATTTGTTTATTTAATTTTATCTTCTTAGATAACTGCAGTCTCCAAGATGTTGGTAAATTACAGCTCCAATCATTTCTGCCCAGTGGCCATACTGGAACTGCAAGAAATGCAACAATTCAAGGCTATAAGTTGTCCAACTTTAGCATAGCCTGTTACCATTGTGCATTTGTTAGAAAATGTAACCTTTCCTACACCTACTTATAAATGGGACAAAAGGAGAGAGCATAAATAACGGCTCATGAACTATTTCACTTCTTAAACAATGTCAAGGTGTTCCCTTCTATATATTCTTATTTTTATTATTAGGAATAATATTTGTTATGTAGAAGTAAGAGTTGCAGGTGGAAGACAGACTTCTCAATCAAGTGGTGCTCTGCTAGGGTTCATGAACAACTTCTTTTCAAAAGAAATAGGATAAGGAAAGTATGCAGAATATAACTTCCAGAATTCTTGCCAATTCTTTAATAATAGTGTCACTCTAGTGTTGTCCACTAGAGGTCTCCAGAATATTAAGAAGCTGTCAATTTACTTTAAAGAAAATTTCAAGCACATAAAGTAAATAAATTGGATATTCAGTGAGCAAGAGGAAATGAAAGAGATGACAACAGAGTTAATTTCTAATTTTGTTATAAAGGTTAAAGGTAAAGATTTCCCCTTTCAGTTGTATCCTACTCAAGGGGGCGGTTCTCATCTACGTTTCATAGCCAAAGAGCCAGTGTTGTCTGAAGATGCTTCCATGATCATGTGGCCGGCATGACTATACCCCACGGCACGCAGAATACTGTTACCTTCTCACCATTTTTGGATGTATCTATTTATCTACTTGCATTTTGCATGCTTTTGAACTGCTAGGTTGGCAAAAGCTGGGATGAGTAATGGGAGCTCATTGAATCGACAAGTCCAGCATCTTAACCACTAGGCCACTGCATGTCCAATTGTGCTACACTACCTTTATTATTTAGGTAATATCTGAAAGTTTTAAGCAACATATCATGGACTGTATTGGAATGGAGATCTTATGGTACAATAATATTTCAAGAAGTATCTTCAAATTACAAAGTCAGAACATAATTATGTTCACATGCTAAGTTGAAATGCAGTGCACTAAACAGATGGAAACATATAATCTTTAGGGCTACTCAGTGCATCCAAAGCAAACACCACAGAATACGGACAAGTGAAGGATGCCACAGCCTTTCTATGGGCAATATCTAGATTAATGTTGGATTTGAAAGGAAATGATCCAGATGAAAATAATCTCTATTCTACAGTTTTAATAAATGTTTCAAGGTTACAAGAATTTATCCTGCCCACCTAAACTTCTGATCCTGGCATATAATCTAACAGTCCTCACAGGGGTTGGCTCTCCTGCACTTGAACATGCATAATTACTCTAGGCTGTTCCCCTCTTCACACATGGATAGGACTTTGTTTCCCTGACATACCCTCCTCCATGGAGGAGTTGGCTGTGGCCCTCTTAGCCTCCATGGTTTCCTTGGACTCTGAGGCTTCAGTGGAAGTGGGAAGAAGAGGGAAATCATCTGAAACAAAGGAATGTCCTTCTCCCATTTCAAGAGCTTCCATTGGCTCAGCAGATGGATCAAACTGTAAAGGAAGTACAATATACATTAACTGTAAAGGAAGTTCCTGTAAAGGAAGTTCTCATTCCCCCCTCCCTGAAAAGTCCAGCGAGACCAGAAGTGGAAGGCTGCTTGGAGTCTAATGGATCTCTCCCTTTCTGCTGCCCGTGGATGAAAGGTTGGTGTCTTGTTTCAGGAGGCTCCATCAATGGTTTTGGCTGTGAAAAAACTGTAGGTTAAGTGCCTGTTTTCCCCTGTCTCTCAGCCCCACTAACCCCAAAGTTGCTCAAAGTCTGGAGGCACTGGATATCTGGTGTGAGCATTGGGAGGTCACTCAACTTCTTCAACAATGGATTCCTCAGGAGGTGTTATAACTGGGACTGGTAGCTGTGCAGGCCAAGGCTTGTTGGAAAAATACTGATGAAAATGCTGTACCAAGAGTGGCACAGGGACATACCTGGCACTTTTCCAGGAACATTCAAATTCTGGGTAGCCCTTCCAATGAATAAAATATTGGATGCCTGTTCCCCTTCTCTTAGAATCTAGGATCTGTTCCACATCAAATTCTTGCTCTCCTTCCATAGTGACTAGAGGGGGAGGCAAATGCGAAGAGCACAAGTTGCTGCAGGGGGGACTCCTTCACCAAGAGAAAGCAGTAGAACACTGGGTGCACTGTCATGGAAGGAGGCAACTGCAAACAGTATGAGATTGGGTTGATCTGCTGAATCATCTTGAATGGACCCACAAAACATGAATCTAACTTCTTGCATGGACTGATAGAGTCCAAAAACTTAGTAGAGAGTCAGACTATGTCCCTCCTCTGTACTGAAGCTCCCTCTTGCCGATGGGCATCTGCAGTCTGTTTATAAGACTGCTTACCAGGCTTTGAGTAGCTCTACTGTCCCGGGAACACTGCTGACATCTCTGAGATTGTATGGTAACACTCTTAGGTGAACTCTATACAAAGCTTGAAAGGGCATCATATTGATCGACTTATGAAATGCATTATTGTATGAAAAATCTGCAAGTGGGAGGAAGGAAGGCCAGTTGTCCTGGGCATAGGTGTAATAGCATATTAAATATTGTTGCAACAACTGATTTTTTTTTCAGTTTTACTATTAGTGGAAGAGTGGGGGGCAGAAGAGAAACTGACTTGTACATTTAGAAGCTGGAACAGAGCTCTCCAGAATCTGGAAATGAACTGTATGACTCAGTCTGAAATTAATCTTGACACCATATCTCTATGGCAAAAAACATTGCTCAAACATGGCTGAGCAGTCTCCTTGGCAGTGAACTGGTCCTTGCAAAGAATAAAGTGAGCCATCTTGGGAAATAAATCCACTACTACCAGGATTGATGTATGGCCCTGAACTGGGGGCAAGTCAGTGATAAATTCTAGAGACACAGTATGCCAAGAATAGGGTGGAGTATTAAAAGGCCTGCAGGCTTCTGAAGGAGAGACTTGGCCTTTCTGCACATGTGGAAAGAGGCGACATAGTCTTTGATGTCTGCTGACATCTGAGGCCACCAAAAGTCTTGTAAGGCTCTGTGCAGCATCTTAAATATTCCCCCATGGTCAGCTGTCTGATTATCATGGTAGATCTGTAACATCTCTCCTCTGAGTGCTGTGGAACTACTAGTCTGCTCTTGTCTTAATGTTCCTTATTTTTGAGAAGGAGAAATTAATGTTGGATTTGAAAGGAAATGATCCAAATGAAAGTAATCTCTATTCTACAGCTTTAATAAGTGTTTCAAGGTTACAAGAATTTCTCCTTCTACCTGCCTAAACTTCTGACCTTGGCATATAATCTAATGGTCCTCACAGGGGTTGGCCCTCCTATCCTACATAATGACTCTAGGCTGCTCCCACTCTTCACACATGGATCAGGCCTTGTTTCCCCCACAATTAAGCCTACTAATGTTGTTTTTGTTTAATGCAAACTTTTGCATTCCTGAGAATTCATTTTTCAGGCAAGATAATAGCCTGAAAAAGGACTTAGAGGTTTTAAAAAAAATCTTAATTAGTAGTAACCTTAGTGGTTATTGCAATATATCAAAGTAGACCAAAACGGCAGAGAAGCACAGTGCATAACATTTCTTCTAACAATAATTGCAACTTCTTCTGACCAATGTATCATTGCTGCAGATTTCTATTATATTTCATATTTCAGAAATGTATTACACTGCAATTATCATGAATTCAAAGCATATTTGGTAATGCAAATATGATAGCTGCAGAAATCTCTGTCACTGTTTATTACTAATAGCTCTAGCAAAATTATTGAAAACCCAAGACTGAAAACATTTTAAATGGTGGTCACTAATAATAATGGTTGCCAAGTTTGAAAAAAAAAATTAAGAAAGAGAGAACAAACTGCAATGTTTATATATTCATATTAAATATTTAAAGTGGGGTCAGCATAAGCTGCTAATTGAGCAACTATTGTACTAAAATGGCAAGGGACTCATTTTGCTGATTGCACTCCAAGCTTCAAAAAGGGAGCACAAGCTGTCATTATATCTTTACTCATATTTTCTCATACAAATGTGAAATAAAAATTTAATTACTATAACTCAAGAAAGCATTAGGTGCAAAAGTGATACTGAAGTTAAGTCAAGAGAATTGACATAAGAATTGAGGATGATGTACCTATCAAATGCGAGATGGCAATGCTATTTTGGAAATAATAGAAAAGTTTGCAGTCATAGAACTATTTTAAAGCCTTCATATAACTTCAGGAGAAAAAAGGTAGAAGTGAAAAATGTTATTAACTGATAGAATTCAGAGTGTGCCAACTTCTGCTTGTTTTTGTTAGATGAACTGTGATAATTGGAGACAAACAGTCCTGCAAATATCCTGATCCTGGGCAACAGAAGAGGTGAGCAACATCACTTTGACATTTAAAAAATAAAATTACATTTTAAGTCTTTTGCCCATAAAATCACTGGTAATATTGGACAACAAAGATTTTGCTTCCTGAACCCCTTTTGGGTGTATCTTACAGATATTTGGTTGCTAATCACAAAAATAACCTGTAACTTAACCTATCACGTACCATTTATAGAAATATTCTGTTTTTGCAAACACCCTTTAAAATCTGTTGGCTATGCTGCACACATGAAAGAAACATATGAAAACATGTAATTGTTGTTGAAGTACATCCAGTATACCAAGTACAAGCGGAATATCTGTGGAGTTTTAAAAATAGTAGCTTTTGCTGCTTGGAATGTAGCTCTGATATACCAAGTACCATTGTTATATAGTGATACCTTACAAGATGAACATCTCACAAGACAAGATTCTCACAAGATGAGCAAAAAAATTTAATGAAATTTATTCCGCTAGATGAGCGGCGACTCACAAGACAAGCAAACTTCGCTATACCTTACGCATCATCAGTCAGCGCGCTCTGTATTTCCCATTCAGGAAATGCCGCATGGTTTACTCCATTGCCATACAGGTGGCAAGTGTGCACGTGTACTGCTGACACTGCCGCATGGTTTACTCCATTGCTGTACAGGCGGCAAGTGTGCGCGCGTTTTGCTGATGCTGCCGTGTGGCTTACTCCATTGCCGTACAGGCAGCAAGCACGCACACACAAAAGAAAGCAGTAATTGTTCTTGTCCTTGCCCAAAATAAAGCAGAAATTGTCCTTGTCCTTGCTCAAAATAAAACAGGAATTCCCCCTCCTCGCCCAGCACTATCAAGCCTGACCCCTCTTTTCTCCTCTCATAGTACAGAGGCAAGAAACATTTCCAAATCGCCCACGAAAGACGCCTGGAAAGGCATTGCTGAGGGAAAAGGAAGCGGATCCTCTGAGCCAGCAGAGGGTGCTGGACAGCAGCTGGCCTAGCAGCAGCCTCGAAGCAGATCCATGAGTGCTGGTTAGTTTGTTCTATTTCTGCTTTATATTGCGTGTTAATCGTTGTTACTTGTTTCAGATGTTAGGGACAATCATTTCTACATAAAATTCCATTGAAAATTATTTTTGGTGAATATTTTGGGAGCGTGGAATGGATTGTCTGATTTTCCATTGTTTCCTATGGGAAACCTCATTTCGCTTTAAGAGCATTTCGCGCCAAGAGCGTTCTTCCGGAACGGATTAGTCTCGTCTTGTGAGTCACCACTGTATATGCAAACGGGATAGCTGTGCAAGTAAGTTGCATTACATTATTGTCACTCTGAAATAATTTAGTTCCAGGATAGAAAAATATGGCACATAAACCACTTGCTCACCTGGCAAAGATATTTTTGTTCCACTTCATTTAAAATTTGGACTGATAAAAATGTTGTAAAAGTGTTGAACAAGGAAGGTGAAGATTTTTGTATTTGAAACTGATGTTTCCACAAATAACTTCTAATAACAAATAAGGCATATTTGTTGGTCCACAGATCAGATAAGTCATCAATGACAAGTGATTCGAAGATCTGTTAGTGGGGCCAGAGAAAATTGCCTGGAAAGCATTCAAGGATGTCATTGAGATATTTCTTGGCAACTACAGAGCTCAACATACATTCAGCTGGTTGACAAAATTCTTACAGCATACAAGACCATGAAGTGCAACATGTCACTGAAGATTAATTTTCTGCATTCACACTTGGACTTCTGAAAATCTAGGTGCAGCCTGTGACAAACATGATAAAAGTTTTCACCAGGACATTGCTACAATGGAAAAATAGGGCAATTGGAATTCATCAGTGCTGGCTGACTATTGTTGGACACTGCAGTGAGATACATCAGACACAAACAAAAATTAACAGCAAAACACTTTTAGTCCTGTTGAACACATGAAGTGTGCTGGAAACATTATGCAATTAAATACATAATAGTTTTTAAAAGTTTCCTATTTCTCAAGATTACTACATGAAAGGAAATTATATTTATGTTCAGTATGAAGATGTCCATCATAATCACCAAACATTTTTCAGGAAGCAAAACAGTTGAAAAAATTTGTTGTCCAGTGTAACCAGTGCAGCTTATGAAGTAGCAGAGTTTTTAACTAATTTCTATTGTGGCTTTATGAAACTCTTATTACATTTTTAAACAACTTTTTGAGCCCAGTGTTAGCTAGCAATTTTTTGGAAAATCACTGAACCCAAAACCTGATTTCTAAGCCATATGTTGGAGCATCCTAAATATAATCCAATAGTTTTTTCATGTGCTTCCTTCAATGTTTTGCAAGAACGAGAGTATAACTCGACACAAGCATGTTATGGGTAACAAAGCCCAAGTAAGTTATCACACTATGGTTTCTAATCATATCATGGCTTGGAGCTATTACTTTTTAATATTATCACAAGCAGATTACAACTCCACTTTGGCACATATGCAAAACCTAACTTTGGCTAGAGGAGAGGTGATTAAACTGAAAGAGAGCAATAGCAAAAGACCTCTTTCTTTATTGCTAATGTCCTGTCTTTTCAGCATGTTATACGAGAACCAGGATATTAGGTTTCAGTTTCCTGCCCCCCTTTTAAGAAATGTGTTCATATTCTCCATATCATTTTCCTTTGTCTTTTATATGAGACTCAAGAAGATTCTTGGATTGGAGTTGAAACATTTCTCTGTAATATCTAAAAATAAAGTTCATTTGGTGCAATTTTTTTAAATTTTGCTACAAGACATGACCTGGATTAATGAGAATATATATAGCCACTGAACAGATTTATATATTTTATTTCTATTGTTGTCCAATTAGCAAGAGTAATTCTGGAACACCTATAGTTTGACGATACCTGATACAAGGAATTAAAATAAAATACAATGTAAAATAACATAATATAATAAATCTTGGAATTTAAAAAAAGGGCAAATGGAACAACAGAAATAATAAGAGAAGCAACTGAGGCCAGCCAACCCATCCTAATTCAAAAATCTTACTTTCCATATAATTCCCTGAATTTCAATATGCCCTCAAATAAGGAGTGATATCAAATTTTGGAGAATTTGGATCTATATCCAATAAGGCAATATAGATCAGAACAAGAATTTGGGATGTATTGCCGAAAGGATTCAACAACCTGTAACTTGGGATTTTTCTTTGTCTTCTTGTTGTGCCATATCTGTTATCAGACATCGGCGATCATGTTGGCGATCCTATTTTTATCTACAGCCGCACAAAAAAGTTCTGCTGAATTTTGGCCAAACCAATGCTTTAAATTTTGAAGCCATGATGTTCTTCTGTCTGGACCTCATTTGCCTTCAGTCTTTCCCTGGAGGATTAAATGGAGTATGCCATATTTTTCTGGGTGTCTCATCACATGTCCAAAATATTCTAACTTTTGTTTTTAATTGTTTTGATGACTTCTCTTGGCTTTCCCAGGCGGCTTATCACCTCCTCATTTCTGATCTTGTCAACCGTGCTTATATGTAACAACCTCCTGTAAATCCACATTTCAAATGCTTCCAATCTCTTCAGGTGGCCTTCTGTCAGGGACCAACTCTCTACCCCAAAGAGCAGGATAGAAAAAATATAACATTTGACAAGCCTGATTTTCAGTCTTAGGTTTATATCGTGACTGCAGAAGACCTTTTTCATTTTGAAGAATGCTGTTTGAGCTTTCTCTATCCTTGTCTTTACTTTTCTAACCCTAATTAATATTCTCTGGGAGATTCTAGGGAATGGCTCTCCTAAATCTCTTCCTCTTTTTCTGATTCAGTTCCAGGCTGTGTTGTCTTGTGTCCCCCCTTCCAACTTGGAATGTAGTTCCTCCTGCATGGAGAACTGCTACTTCATTGTCTGTCACACCATCTCCTATTTCATAGACACAATCCACAGTAGAGTTCTGTTCAAGACACAGTAAAATGGAATAATGATTCCATGATCTGTTTTCTGTGTTTTCCTTAATGCATACCAAGGTAGTATTTGCCTTTTTAGCAGCAGCAACACTGCTGATGGTGGTGCAAGTGGTTAAGAGTTTGGTTTGCTGGCTGGAAGTCAGCAGCCCAAGTTCAAGACCCGGCATTGCCGTGCAGCAGGGTGAGCTCCTGCTGTTCTGCCTCAGCTCCTGCCCACCCAGCAGTTCGAAAGTATGCAAATGCAAGTAGTTGAATGGGTACCCCTTCCAGAGGAAACCAGCTGGCAGTGAAGGGATCAGGAAGGTGGCACTGGATCTGTCTGAGCTCAAGGGTGGAGCAGGAGCCATAGAGGAAGTCCCCGGATATGAACACCACTGGTCCGCTTGAGGGGGAGGAGCAGGGTTTAATGTTGAAAGGTTAAAAAAAGTTAAAAATGTTAAAAACGTGTTGATTGTGAGTGCCAAGAGTCTGTTTGGAGATTGGCAGCATATAAATATAAATAAATGTGGTTGACAAGGATATACAGATCCTTTTCACATGCTATACCTGCCAAGTCAAGGGTTTCATCCTGTATTCATGCTTTACATTTTTCTTCCAGATGCAGAACTTTATATTTGTTCTTGTTAAATTTGATTTTATTTTTTTCAGTCCGCTGCTCATTCTTATCTAGATATTAGTGAACCTTCCATTTAAAGTATCAGTCCTCCCTCCCATCTTTGTGTCATCTGCAAACTTTATAAGCATCCCTTCAACTCTCTCAGCCAAATCATTGATAAAAATATAGAATGGCCCAAGGTCCAGGATAAAGGCCTTTTGCATGCCACTCACTACTTTCATTCAGGATGAAGTGGAGCCATTACATACCTTTGGTTCAGTCATTCAGCCAACTATGACTGCATCCAACAATAATATCATCTATCCTATATTTTGTTAAAAGGCACTCTGTTGAAAGTTCTACTGAGGTCTAGGTACATTATGTCTACAGCATTCATCCCTTATCTACTAAGCTAGTAACTCTGTAAGAGAAGGGGATAAAGTTAATCTGGCATGATTTATTTCTGACAGATCCATTCTGGCTCCTATTAAAAATATGAAAAGGGGACATACACTGAGTTCCTTATACTTTATTCATGTCATGCTGACTTAAAACAGATACAACTGCAACATATTTTTTCTGCTAACTAGAGTTGTATCATGCCTGTTTTGAAATAATCCGTTGTAGTCATCTTGTTTATGGCAGCATTTTTAATATTTTATCAAGAGTTATATTTTTATGTATAACAGCCTTAAGTTGTTTGATTTGATTAAAGTTTGATTAAACATGTCGCATTTTTCATTATAGTATGAAAAGTGCGTGTTCTAAATACTTTTTTGTTTTAGGATCAATCTCAAAAAAGCCATTTCTAACTATGTTAATTAAGTTTTGGGAGCATATACCTTATTCTTAGGAAAAAAGTTCAGAGATCATTTATTTTTCTTTAACTAGATTATTTTTAACATAGATGGTTTCTATTAATTTGCATGTTTCTTTCCGTTACAACAGATTCATTGGTTTAGATTTGGCAAATTTTATAGAAACTTAATTAACACATTCTGATTTAAATAAAAATATATGTCTCTTCATAATTGGGAAGTTGCTATTGCTCAAGGTCAATTTTTATGGTCTATATGGATTAATTTCCTGTTGCAATTTTATTTGGTCAAGTGGGAATTATGAAAACACATATATATCTCAAATGCCCTTCCATCTTGATATGAAAAAGAACTTAAGGCTTATTAAAAAAAACTTATGACTCTCTTGCAAATTGTGAACTTATTTCTTGTAAAATTAATTAAATAATCAACTAATTTATATTTTTTAAAAAAGTGAAACTTTTTTTCCTGTATCACTCTTTCCCAGATCACTCTTTCAAAAACCAACAATTCTCTCCCTGTTGTTTCCTTTGCAGACTGCAATTTATACATGCATATGTTACGGAGCAATATGTTTTTTTTAAATTTTATTTTCAGTGAATAGCTTATATTGCTGTAATAGATTTATTTGTTTGCATATTATTGTTTTTTAATCAGTGAAACTTTTTGCCCCCCTGGTTTCTCTGCTGTACCAATTTCTACCCCTTTCTCACAAATTTCCTTTTTAGTATATTTATTATATTTCTTACAATTGTAGAAATAAGAGATCAATATTCTTCCTCTATTCAGTCATTGCCATTGTATATCCTATGAGGGTAAGGTTTTAAATCTATCAGTTTCCCACAAGAACCAGGCATTCGACTCTTTTCTCCAAGGTTGGCTGCTTATAAATTATTTAATCAGGAACTTCCATCACTTTTTTTCTGAGCAGGTATACCAAGGGCCACCATATAAGCTGAAGACTACTGGTGGTGATTAGCTCTCTGTTTCTCTCCCCCGCCTGCCATACCCTTCTGTTTGCATTTCAAGGCAGGATATCCCTAGAAGGAGGCAGATAATTTCAAGATGTGTAGTCCTTGATACTCACTGAGTTTGACTGTTTTCTTGCATAGTTTCAGTCCAAAGTAGGTAACAACATTAGTGCTCAATTTCAAGAGGTTTTGAAAGAGACAAGGATCAGTACTTCCTCTTATTTTTATTGTACTGTTCTTCCTTATTTAGCTTCACAACAGTTCTTGGAGATGCCTGCTGGGTGTTTTGGATTGTGTCTTCCATTTGTGTGTGTGCTTTACTTTCTGATCTTAGACTTTTTATATACATAAACCTCTACGTTTTCATTGAAAGATGTTGTGGGCATGCTGAGAGATGGCATCTTCATGCTCTCCAAATTAAATAATATATTTAAAAATAAAAATGGCCTATGTCTTTTGGTTTGAGGAGTTATAATATCCTCTCCTTCAACGGATTTTGTGCATAGGAAAGCAGGTTTTTCACAAATTGTTTGCTTATCTGTAGATGCACAATCTTTGTGCAGATTATATCAGCTTTTGTTACCTTCTGGGAGAAGAAGTATAAATACAATTCTATTCATAATCAAAAGGATGAACACCTTTGGGGGGAAATAAGGTGAAGGCTATTCCATTTATCTTGTAGAGGAGACATTACTTCCTAGTTTCATTGTACATTTTGTTGTCTATGTTGTGCATTTTTATTAGTTGGTATAGTATGAGATGTCTTTCTAAAAGGGCAAGGATATGGAAGGAAACAAAAACAGCCTTTGTAACTATACAGGGATAGGGAAATATGGCAGGAAGAGGCCTTTACATTGTACAGTAACAGGGCAAATGGTTAAAAGATAGGTGGTTCCTTCTGAATGCTATCTACATTCAAATAATCTGAGTGACAGTTCTGCTGGGTTTAGGATATACTGCTGAAGGTTAGACTGATACAGAGAAAAGCAACAGCCATGTGGAATTTGATGAACAGGTAATCTGGCATGTATGATAGCAGTTGAGCTGGATAAGGCTAAACGTGTATTCTTGAGGAGACATTATGCAAAGAAATTTCGATTAATAGTGTCTAGTTGAAAATGAAATACTCGATGGTATCTACACCTATGAAAAGGAAAAAAAATTCTATTTGCCAAATCAAATCGCTACAAGATATTATGTTTCTCAAGCCCGATGTGCATTTTTGTTATGTAAATGGTGGCCCAATAATTAAAGTTTGCAATTCAGCAATATTTGATGTATACCACATCTAACAAGGATCCCAAGAAATTTTGCACCTGCTGGGTATTCTTGGGAGTTTACCATTTCCAGTACTACTTGCACTTTGTGGGGGTCCATCTGGATGCCCTCTGTGGAACTATGGTATTTCTAGTTGCTTAAGGCCAACACTTTTCTAATTCATCAAAAAGGTAATTGTCTCTTAGTCTAATCAAGACCTCTCACATATGGTGGTCATGTTGAGCCTCGTCTTCAGAATAGACCAAAATGTCATCAACGTAAATCACCACAAACTTGTCAAGTAAATCAGCAAAAACCTGATTCATGAATCTAGAAAATATTGCCTCTGCATTGACAAGACCAAAAGAGATAATATTGTACTGAAATTTCCTAAATCTCTTGTCAAAGGCTGTCACATACTCATGGCCCTCCTTGATTCTGATGAGATTATAAGCATTGAAAAGTCTAACTTAATGAAAATGCGTGCCTTCTGTAACCTATCCAGCAAGTCTGATGTAAGAAGTGGATAATAGTCTCTCAATGTCATCAAATTTAAAGATCTATGGTCATGAACCACTCTCAATGGGAGGAGAAGTTCAGCAGGTTAATGTGAAATGCCAGTTCCTGTTTCTTGTCAACAAAAAATGTAGGGGCTGAAACAGGGGACTTAGAAAAGAAGGTAAAATAAATCCTTTTGCAAAAACAGATAACTTCTTGGCAGACATGAGATACTGCCTCTTGGCAGAAATCTTTGCCACTGGAATAAGTCTATTATACAGTCAATATCTCGATGAGGAGGGAGAATTGAAACCTCTTACTGAGAAAAGAAGTCTATGAAGTCTACATTCCCATAGTAGCTGGGAGACTGCCTCCCCTGAAAGGTGAACACCTTTCACATCTGAAAGGGTTGCTGGATGTTGCTCTGCAGGACAGCTCCCTGCAACCTGTCATTCTGAAATGGTAAATGCAAGCTTCCTGCCTCCCAATCTATCATAGGGTTATGCTGCTTCAGCCATTCTACTTCCAAAATGATAGGAAAATGAAACTTTTCAGTGACAAAGAAGTTCTGCTGATCTATGGTTGCTTGTAAGGGAGCTGTACTATGTCTGATTTGGCCTGTCTTCAAGGGCTGTCAGTTGCCTGCACTTGAACTGGGTGAGGTAAGGTGACTGAAGGGATTTGGAGGGTTCTAACTATGGAGAAATCTATGAATCTTGCAGTTACTCCTGAATCTACAAGAGCTGTCACTTTTTCTTTACCTCTGCAGGGAATGATCAGTGTTACAGGAATTGTTAACAGAATAGCTTGATTCTGCAAATGCTGAGCTCTGATTACTGTCTGGGTAGTCCCCCTACAAGCTCGGCGAAGGGGGTCTGCAGCCATTTCCCTGGGTCAATGGCATCTGTCTCTGGCTTCACTTCTGGGGCCTCTGAACCCTCCCCTGTAGGCTCTCACTGGGCAACTTTTCACCAAATGCCTTGGGGCACTACAATAAAAAAAGCTGTAAATCTCTACTACTCTTTCTCTTTTCTGCTGCTGGAGACTTTCTGGCAGCTCCAATCTGCATGGGCTCCTCTCCTTCTTGCTTGGCTGCTGCAGGCATTAGAGGAGGAAAATTAGCCTGGCTAGGTAGAGGTGTTTGGAGTCTCCTTTGGTCAAAAGTGTCCTGTATTTTTTCCAGGCTAGAATCAATGACTATGCAGAGCTGGTATACTTGATCCAGTCCCCAAGGAACTCCTTGCCTGATGAGTTCAGCTCTGATCTGGTCATTCAACTCCTGGCAAAAGGGACAGTAGACTACATCTAGAAACTTAGTATTTACTTTAGGATTCAGTTGGCAGATTAATGGAAAATGGTCACTGGCAATGAAAGAGAAGGATCAATCATTTGGAAGAAAGAACTGATTTATTTGCCCGAGCTTTTGGATTACTACTTAGTCCATTATTGGAGGTATTAGATTTGTAAGAATGAGTCAAAACAATCTGTTAGTCTTTTAAAACAATTGGAATCCACATACCTGTATGTGATTGGCTAAAGTGACTCTCCAGTCATCTGCATCAGCAGCAAAAGACTTGACAGGTGTGGCAGCTTTGCGCCCCATCCCTTTTATCCCATTATATTGTTGCTATTTTCCCTGGTGAGCTAAAAGACAAAGTGGCCTCCTCACTCCACTCCTCCCTTTCTAGTGGTTGATCCTTCTGTTTTCATTGCCAATATTTCTCCCTGGGATATGAATTTTTACTTTTATCTGTGAAATGGTCACTGTCAGGGTAATTTCCAATATAAAAACAAGGTATTAAAATATGAGGAAGTGGCTCAGACAGTGACCTCCCTAATTCACAGGAGTCTAAGAAATGGGAGGAGGTAAAGTAGAATCCAACTTACAAGATTCTGTTATTATAGCCACTCCCAATAAAAGTAATCATAGCTTTCCTCTGGAATCAATTCCGGTGTGTTTTATTTGGTAGGACTGATAGAAGGGCTTAGGCCATTCTGGCTCATTTTCTACTTAAACAAACTAAAATATGATGAGATAAAATTGATAGAAACCCGTATTGGCCCAGTCATTGCCCAGGTCAACAAGGACCACACTAGATGTTAGTGTTTCCGGACATCTGGTGAAAAATGGGCTACAGGACTCTGGAGAAGGACATGGCAACCCACTCCAATATCCTTGCCAAGAAAACCCCATGGACAGTAATGAAAGGCTTTAGTATAATGCTGAAAGATGAGTCCCTCAGGTTGGAAGGTTTCCAAAATGCTACTGGAAAAGAGTAGAGGGCAATTACAAATAGTTCCAGAAAGAGTGAAGTGGCTGGGCCAAAGCCAAAAGGATGCTCAGCTATGCAAATGTCTGGAGGTGAAAGGAAAGTCCAGTGCTGTAAAGAACAATATTGCATAGGAACCTGGAATGTTAGATCTATGAATCAAGGTAAGCTGGATATGGTCAAGCATGAGATGGCAAGACTGAACATAGGCATCTTGGAAATCAGTGAACTAAAATGGACAGGAAAGTATCTACTACTGTGGACAAGAATCCCTTAGAAGAAATGGAGTAGCCATCATAGTAAAAAAAGAGGGAGAATAGCAGTACTGGGTTAAAAAGAACAAAATGATCTTTGTTTGAATCCAAGGCAAACATTCAACATGTATTTCAAGTCTATGACCCAACCACTGATGCCGAAGAAGCTGCAGTTGACCGGTTCTTTGAAGGCCTACAACACCTTTTTGAACTCACACTAAAAAAAAGATGCCCCTTTCATCATAGGGAATTGGAATACTAACATAGGAACTCAAAAGATAACTGGAATAACAGGAAAGTTTGGCCTTGGAGTTCAAAATGAACAGGGCAAAGATAAAATTCTCTTGCTGGTCATAACAAATATACCTTTCCAACAATCCAAGAGGCAACTCTACCAGATGGTCAACACCGAAATCAGATTGATTCTATTCTTTGTAGCCAAAAATGGAAGAAGCTCTATACATTCAGTCAAAACTTGAGCTGGAGCTTGCTATGGCTCAGATCATGAGCTTCTTATTGCAAAATGTAGGCTTAAATTGAAGAGTGTAGGGAAAACCACTATGCTATTTAGGTATGACCTCAGTGATATCTCTTATGAATATATGGTGGAGATCAGGAATAGATTTAAAGGATTAGATCAGGTAGACAGAGTGCCTGAAGAACTATGGATGGATGTGCATAACATTGTACAAGAGGTAGCTACTAAAACCATCTCAAAGAAACAGAAATGCAAGAAAGCAAAGTGGTTTTCTGATGAGGCTTTACAAATAGCTGAGGAAAGAAGGAAAATGAAAGGCAAGGGAG
>JANHZU010004608.1:100828-115273 GCA_032468055.1 Acrochordus granulatus
AAAAAAGATACCAGCAGCAGGGCTGTCAACAAGATGAAGCTTTGGACGGAAAAGGAGAAGCTCTAACACAAAAAGACAGCGGGCAATTTATCTATAGAAAATTCAGCACCTCATCTTTAGTTTTTAGCTAAGGCCACAATCAAGTGCTGCTGTATTTATGAAAGCATTTTGAGAGCTCTGATTCAAAAATTGCCAAATATTGTTAGCATTTCAGTTATTATTTAAAATGAGGCAAGTAAATTTGAAGATGCATCATATACTGTAAATTCCAGATTGCCTGGTGTCCTCTTCAGTTTTCTTCTACCAGTTGTCTATCAGTCATTTCTGAACATATATTTATTGTGAAAAAGAGAAATCCTGTATGTCTGCATAGACATACTTGCACACATGCAAACACAGAAACTGTGTATGCTTTAACTTCAAAGACTAAACAGTATTTTGATTGTACAATATAAATAAAATATAAATATACTTCGTGATAATCAGGAAATGCTAAATAAAAATTGTTTTGTCTGTGTATACATATTCTATAATATTAAGAAATATGCATGCATGCTAGCATTTTACAACAAAAGATGCTTCAAATATATTATCCAGTGATTACATTATCATGATTAATAATAGACATAGTTTATTTCTGAAACAATGACTTGAATTTCCTCAATCTGACCCAAGTTAAAAAAAAATATAACCTAATACAAAATTGGAAGAACTGTTTGTTGTGAACTATTTTTTCTCATTAAGCACTAGAATAATTTTGTTTCTAAAAACTAAAACATCCTAATAATGTAATGAAATGTTTTAGTCCTATTTTGCTAGAACAGTTCCAAAGTTACAGTATTTAATTTTGTATTACAGATCTTCTGAAGACACTTACTAGTTGATAAACAGATTAAGAACTTTTAACAGGAAAGGTGTTTTTATAAGATTATTCAGCTTTTTAAAACAACTATTTCCCAAATCATGGGATTTTTACTCTTGCTTTATTCCATTCATTGAAATGTTAATGGAAATGTACAGTATTTTGGCTACATATTATGAACTCTGGTTTAATTCAGCTTTTCCTTTTTTGACATTTTAATAAAATCCTGAAATACCCTTCTTTTTTGTTTTTCCTTCACCTGCCACAGTTATTATTGGTTTATTGAATGTTTCTTGTTTCTCATCTGTGAACTACAAATCAAATCCTTGCAAAAGTCTCTTGAGAACCCACACAGTAGTCAAGCTAGAAATTCTGCTAATGATGTAGACAGTTTCCCAATAACTTGGTGATGTTAGAAATTTCTTTAGATAATGGCCTGCTCTTCAAAGACTGGTTATTTCACTACCAGTGTTAGTAATGATGTCAATTTTAGTTGATAATTCATATGCCAAGCTAGAAGTGAGTGTTCCTTTGAAACTGCATGTTGCTGCCTGAGGAAGAAATGGAATAGACATGAGCTTCTGCAGAGCTGCTATTATATAAAAAATATTGGTTGCATTTATTTTTTTCTAGTATAGTTGAATGTTCAAAAGCTGAAAAATGCAAATTATTCATAAAAGTACTGTGTTTTAATGGTATGGTTGCTTGTTTAAAAAGATCTGAATTCTTATAAATGCCTTGCCTATACTGGTTCAGTCAGATACATTGCCCCCCAGTGAGAAACTACTTTGCTGCAGTTGGGGGGATTATGTGCTCCAAAGAAAATGAGAGCTATGTCAGAGGTTCAACCATACTGGACATACTTGGACAGTTCTCATCAGAAGAGCCAGACAAAGAGTGTCTCCCTCTCATAAAAAACATGAGATGTAATTTACAGAAACCCATACTGGCTGGGTCATCAGTAGTGGTGTATAATCTCAAAACAGAATGATCTTTGTTTGAATCCAAGGCAAACCATTCAACATCACAGTAATCCAAGTCTATACCTCAATCACTTATGACAAAGAAGCTGCAGTTGATCAGTTCTATGATCAAAGTACAAAATGAAGCAGGGCAAAGACAAACAGAATTTTATCAAGAGAATATGCTTGTCATAACAAATACACTTTTCCAACAACCCAAGAGGTGACTCTAAACATGGACATCACCAGATCCTCAACACTGAAATCAGATTGATTACATTCTTTATAGCCAAAGATGGAGAAGTTGTATACAGTCAGTAAAAACAAGACCTGGAGCTGACTGAGCCTCAGTTCATGAGCTTCTTATTGCATAATTTAGGCTTGAATTGGAGAAAGTAGGGAAAACCACTATGCCATTCAGGTATGTTCTCACTGATATTCCTTATGAATATACCGTGGAGGTGAGAAATAGATTTAAGGGATTAGATCTGGTGGACAGAGTACCTGAAGAAGTATGGTTAAGGTGGATAACAATTTGAAGAGGTAGATGCTAAAACTATCCCAAAGAAGAATAAATGCAAGAAAAGAAAATGGCTGTCTGATGAGGATCTACAAATAGTTGAGGAAAGAAGGAAAGTAAAAGACGAGAGAAAGGAAAATATATATCTAATTGAATGTAGATTTCTAGAAAATAGGAAGGAGAGATTAGAAGGCCTTAATGAACAAAGCAAAGAAATAGAGGAAAACAATAGACTGGGAAAGACTAGAAATCTCTTCAAGAAAATTGGAGATACTAAGGGAAAGTTTCATGTAAAAATGGGCATGATAAAGGACAAAAATGGTAGGGACCTAACAGAAGCAGAAGAGATTAAGAAGAAATTGCAAGAATACACCAAAGACCTATACAAGTAAGATCTAAATGTCCCTAATGACAGTGATGATGTGGTCACTGACCTAGAACCAGTCATCCTGAACTGTGGTCAAGTAGGTCTTAGGAAACATTACTAACAACAAAGCTAGCGGTGGTGACACTATTCCAGCTGAATTATGTAAAATCCTAAAAGATGATGCTTTAAAGTGTTGTACTTAATATGCCAGCAAATTTGGAAAACTCAACAGTGGCCACAGATTTGAAAAGTTCTTTTTATGTTCCAATCCCAGAGAATGTAAATGCCAAATAATGTTCAAACTACTTTACAATTGCACTCATTTCACATGCTATCAAGGTTATGCTCAAAATACTACAAGCTAGGGTTCAACATTTTGTGAACCGAGAGGTTTTGACAAGGTAGAGGTACCAGAGATCAAATTGCCAACATTTGCTAGATCATGGAAAAAGCAAGGGAATTCCAGAAAAACATCTGCTTTATTGATTATGCTAAAGTCTTTGATGGTGTAGATCACAACAAACTCTGGCAAATTCTTAAAGAGATGGGAGTACCAGACCAACTTACCTATCTCCTGAAAAACTTGTATGCTAGTCAAGAAGCAACATTTAGAACTGGACATGGAACAGTGGATTGGTTCAAAATTGGGAAAGGAGTATGGCAAGTTTGTATATTGTCACCCTGCTTATTTAACTTGTATGCAGAGTATATCATACAAAATGCTGGGCTGGATGAATCACAAGTTGGAATTAAGATGGGAGAAATATCAACAACCTAGATATGCAGATGATACCACTCTAATGGCAGAAAGTAAAGAGGAACTAAAGAGTCTCTTGATGACAGTGAAAGAGAAGAATGCAAAAGCTGGCTTGAAATTCAACATTAAAAAAACTAAGATCATGGCGTCAGATCCCAACACTTCCTAGCAAATGGAAGGGGAAAAAATGGAAGCTGTGGGATATTTTACCTTCTTGGGCTCCAAGATCCCTGCAGATGACGACTGCAGACATGAAATTAAAAGACGCTTGCTGCTTGGGAGGAAAGCTATGGCAAATCTAAACAGTATATTTAAAGTAGAGACATCACCTTTCTGACAAAGGTCCATACAGTCAAAGATATGATTTTCCCAGTTATATGGCTATGAGAGATGGACCATAAGGAAGGCTGAGTGTTGAATAATTGATGCCTTTGAACTGAGGTGCTTGAGGATCCCTTGGACTGCAAGGAGATCAAATCAGTCAAACCTACAGGAAATCAACCCTGATTGCTCATCAGATACTGAAATACTTTGGCCACATAATGCAAAGAGAGGACTCATAAGAAAAGATTGTGATGCTGGGAAAGACTGAATGCAAAAGGATAAAGGTACGGCAGAGGATGAGATTGTTAGATAGCATAGTCAGTGTGATAGGTGTGGGTTTGTGTGGACTCTGGGAGGCAGTGCAGGACAGGGAGGCCTGACGTGCTGCAGTCCACAGAGTTGCAAAGAGTTGGACATGACTGTGTGACTGAAAAACAACAAGAATAAGTTGGTCTTATCTATATATTCTGTAAAAATAATATATACAAGTAACTAAAGAGGGAGAGAGAACCTGTGATTGTTCAAACATTGGACTCCAAATCCCACTCTTGGCTAGAACAGCTAAGTGTTATTATTTAGACAAGTTTTGGGGACAACAGATTTAAACCCTATTTTAGAAGGCGTCCATTTCCTCTGATTCAGGTTAAGGTAAGCAGTGCTTCCAGAAATGTATCCACACAACTTTTGGAAATAAGCCTTTCCCCTAGCTCTCCAGACCACAGCCTACTCATTAAGAAAAGTTCTGTAACCCTTTGGGTCATATTGCAATAGATAATGGAAGGACTGCCATGGGAAAAATAAATTCTGCTTATAATAACCCAGCGACACAAACCTAAGTCTGAATGCTACATAATAAAAAAATCTTACAAAGAAAGACAACTTACTGGATGTGAAATTTTCCAAGAAATAAAAACAACTGCCTCTGTCTTAAGGATCTTTACAGAGGATCGATGTAGTGGAATATGACATAATGCTTCATTTTCAATCATCAGCCTGTTTTTCCTATGGTTGTATTGATCTAATTGCAAAAAAAAAGATGAATAAGAAAATAATGGGATACAGTGTAATTT
This sequence comes from Acrochordus granulatus, assembly GCA_032468055.1. Lineage (NCBI taxonomy): Eukaryota > Metazoa > Chordata > Lepidosauria > Squamata > Acrochordidae > Acrochordus > Acrochordus granulatus. Next base: position 105,691 of record JANHZU010004608.1, read on the forward strand.
TTAAATATAAATGGGGACAATAGCCATTTACTAGAAGACAATGTATGCGCTATTGTCCTAAGCAAGATGGTGAGCTAATGAGGATACTTTTTTATCATTTCTTATGCATTGCTCATCGCAAAACTTTTTACATGCCTTGCAGAGAAAGGTCTTTCTTTTTCCTAAAGGTTATAAAAATGTGGCAAGCACTATTTATTTATTTATTTTGATCCATTATCTTGCAATAAAGCTTCAGTCCGTTCATATATGTTTAGACTATTTCCAAAACAATTTTTCTTTGTTGTAATATAAATATGAGATCTGTAAACAACTTACAGATTTAAAAAAATATACAAAAATAGCCATTATTATTTCTAAAATATCAGAAAAACACACAATAATGAAAACTACCTAGTGTTGACTTGGGTCTGTACTGACTGAGAAATCATCTGGGAAATCCAGAGCTATAAACTAGAATGGGAAGTTGAAGAACATCCCAGAATATCAAATCAAACACTTGCATATCACCCAAGGAAACCACAAAGCTGTACCTATGTAAGTCACCAGAAATCATATTCAAATTTTTACTGCAAATTTCCAAAGGCACACTTTTCTACGATAAAATGGCCATTTGTTAATGTTTACTTCAAAATATCTTAAAAGCTGGGTTCACAAAAATCAAGAGATATGTTCCAGTAAGTACTTATACAAGCTGTTTAAGACCTTTTATGTTAACAATAAAACCTTGAGCTGGGCCCAGAAGTAAATAGGTAACCAGTATAGTTCATTACAAATATGTATAATATGTCTCCAAACTTCAATAATATTTAGGAAAGAAGTAGCATTCTGCTCCTGTTGAAGCCTCTAGTCTAGTCAATCTTTATTATACCAGGGAATTTACTCTTCATCTTCCAGAATTTGGAGCACGATAGAATAAAACTTTGCCCCTTGTCCCTTCCAATTGGACTTCCAAAAGTAATGAGACATTTCATAGAATATTTGACTTGGAATACAGTGGGATGACAACAAACATCCTATTCATTAAAGAGAAAAATACTGTTTTGAAAAAGCATGACTGCAAGACACTGCCCTCTTAATATATTTTCTACTGAGTCTCTCATCTAGCTAAGCGGATACTTGGTTAATGTGTGCTTATAAATTGGTTATTTTCAAACTTTAAATTTTGGAACAAAAAGAAAATGATTCTGTTTTTTCTTTTCCTAAGAAGCTATATTCAGAAATTCTGGATGGCGAGAAGAGATGGTGAGAAGAGGATTACAGTACACGGGGAGAGGAATTTAACACTTTTCTTCCATGTCACACCTAACCAATCTTTGTCTTCTAGAATTTCAATTTTATGCCAGTTGAAACCTCCTTCCAGGCTAACTAGAAATTTTAGATAGGGATCTTCTGTGGAAAAGGAATTTGGGAACAAATCTTGAAGCTGCCGAATCATGATTAGTAGATGGCAGTCATTACTGGGGAGAATCACACTTACTTGCATCTCCATAATATTGACAGACCAGAAGTAACCAGATAAGTACTTACATTTGGGTGGAAGAAGATCAAGATTGAGAAGTAAGATATTGAAACTGAATGCTTGCTAAGAGATGCAGTAATGATGGGAACAGGCAATAACTTGTACTGTGATGTTGGAGCAAGTAGTTTTTAAAATCTGGAGAGATTTAAACATAAAAACTGAGTTATGGTGATGAAAGGCACTTCTTGCTCCTTCAGGTTTGGACATTGCCTTTTTGTGCAGAAGCCATGCACTTTTGGTTCCTGATGCTCCCTCAGTCATCTGGAATAAGTGGGGGTTACAGTGGGGCAGGAAGCAGCAGCAGGAGAGGGAGAAAGGCCTTGTTCCATGAATGGAGCTCTTTTCTATTCAAAAAACAGGAGTTAGGCTCCAAGCCAGTATGCAGATGGATTTGAATAGTAAGTGACGCATCCATTTGAAGTATATAACAAATATTTTTGTAGGAAAAACAGTTGTATTCATTAGGCTGTCTTCCATTTCACTGTCCACATAAAAGATCAAAAGTCCGGTTTTTGTCTCTAATAGTCTTACCTAGTGAATTACTTGCATACCGTATTTGAACTCTGGAGCTGCTTCATTGTGTTGCCTATAATAGTAGTGGCCATTCATAAAGATGTTTTCCTTTCTCATAGTTAAGTCCTATCTAGGAAGTTTCTCATTGCTTTTTTCTCATCAAAATGGGATTTTCTGGAGTACATTAGAGAATGTCATTTAATCCTATCCCTTTCTGCGGTTGTCTTCATGTTCTGTCACTGAAAATTCTCATGTTCTTCCTGTGATCCATGTCACTGGTTGATTTGTCAAGGATTTTTCTCTTTTAACTGTCCCTTTCTAATACTGCCTTTGAAAACTATGCTTCTGTGTTAAAAGCAACATTTTCATATGATTAGAGCTAGATCACATGGGCTTATTTTCAGCCTGCAGTGGGAAAAAATATAGTTTGTTTTAATCAACCAAGTGCTGTGATTATTCTGCAGCCCTAAGCAAAAGAGAGTTGATGGTGAAAGGAATGACATTAACATTAAGCTCTACTATATAGGGACAGTAAAGCCAAAGTAATATTTTTAAAAAAAATAATGAAATAAAGAATGATTGTTGTATTTGCTTACTTTGAATTTTACACCATGACCTAGCGGATGGGACTGAACCTTACGTCAGACAAACATGGCTTAAATAAAAGTGCTACCTCTGCAACATGCTCTTGTTAGCTCACACATATTATTATTTATCTGTAAGAGTCTTATTTAGATTTAGAAATATGCTGAGATGATAACATTCCACTCAAAGGAGGGGACTCCTTTTAATGCTTTGTGCATCAGAAGTTTCCTAAAAAATTACAGAATAATTAAGAAACTGGCCTTTGTTCCACTAGGACAGATACTGAGATTATTTATTTTGGAAAGCATGTAGATGAAAACTCAATTTGAACTTCAAATACTGCATTCTAAGGGGAGTCATGCCATAAGACATTGCTGACGCTCTAAGCCAGACTTATCAAATAAGTATTATATGGTAGTTCATAGACTGAGTGAACATTAAAGATCTGTAAAACATTTGGCAAATCAGTGTCTTATTCATTCTGTACAATTGTCTGAATGATATAGGTAAAGGCTTGAAAGAGGCACAATTTGGTTCTGCACTGGAACATTTGCAGAAGAAATTATGCATAATTGCATTATATCTGCAAATAATTTTTATCAAAATACAAAAATCTTATTTTGTAAAATCTAACATTAAGCACTTCTGTTCAAAAGCTGATAAACCTTGTGAAGGTTTAAACAGTTCTGTCCACATTTCTCAAGCAATTATTATATCAAGATGTAAAATGAAAATATTTTTGAAGTCTTTGTTTCATTCATCTTCTCTCAAGTTGCAATTTCTGGAACATACCATGACCTCCACCCACAAAGAGATGGATCACTCCATTGTTCTGGCCTCTGAATTGATGATGATTTGAAGTTTGATGATGATTTGAAGTATGTTAGTTTTGACAAAGATCTGTGAATTCATTAAAACATGTATTATAATTTTGTTCCAGATTCTAACAACTCTCTAAAGATATATTTGTAGAATCCATATTGCATTCCAGACCTCTTACTTTAAAAAACTGAGCCGTTGTACATGGTATTGCAATAGTATGGCATAATAGGAAGAAGGAATAGCCCTGAGGAACAGAGGGAAGAGCCACAACCAAGTCAATGATCAGGTAAAAATAGGTTGAGTCTGGGCTAGATCTATAACCAGAGTAAGCACCTCAGACAAGACCTTCCCTAATTTTCATGAAGATAAATGCAGGAGTGGGGGAAATGCATTCATGCTTGCAGTTTCTTTACTATAACCTTATCATAAATGTAGTATTCGCTGGTGTGATTATAAATGTGTAATTAGCTGGTTCCTTAATCTTGCCTACCTTGGAGGGCTAACACATGGTAGAAAAGCAACACATATCCTTTCTTCCTTGATATGGAGGATGCAAAATTGACATTTCCCTGCTTGTTTTACAGATTAGAAGCAGGCAGATAAAGTTTTCGTACAAATACCTGTTCATGTGTATGTCCTGACTCACATTGCCAACTATCCTATTATGAAGAATAGATTTTTCTATCAGGAATCATCCTACAGCAGATGGTATAGATTAAAAGTTCAAATCACAACAGCAGATATATCAGCCATAAATAGCAGGTGAGATCCAACCAGTTAAGATCTTGTCTAAATTAGTATGCTCTGGCAACTAACTCATGCCATGTTCATCATTAACTAAAGTTACTATAACACAGTCTAGATGAAGCAATTTGGGCCAAATCCAATGTGGCTGAGATATTGGTAGGTTAGTGCTGCTGTTACAGGGTAACACCGTTATTATAATTGCTGCACTGGTTAAAAGTAAAGATAAAGATTGCCCCTTTTATTTGTGTCTGACTCGCGGAAGGAGGGATCATCTCCATTTTATGGACAAGAGCCAGTGTTGTCTGAAGATGCTTCCATGGTCATGTGGCTGGCATGACTATATGCCAAGGCACACGGAACACTGTTACCTTCCCACCAATTAAGGCAGTACTGATTTATCTACTTGCATTTTGCAAGCTTTCAAACTGTTAGGTTGGTAGGAGCTGCACTTGTTAGGACCAATTTATCAAATGATCATCATCTACAAAAACATGTACAGTGTAGTATATAGCAATTCTCCATTCTGATTTCCTTTTTCCTTTGTCTTTTACTCTGATTAATACTTTAACATTGATGCACATAATAAGTCTTGAATTTCTTTATTGAATTTGTTCATTTATTCTTAAAGGGCTTTAACCGTAGTACACTTCCTGTCTGTAGTCAAATAGGATACCACTTCATTTCGTGTGAATTAAACCAATGCAGTTTTTTACATAGAATAAAGTGAATGATGGCAGCACATTCTCTTCAGAAAGGTAGGAAGGTGCATTATGAAGGTTAGTGGTGGAGAATCTAGAGATACATTTGCTGGTCTCTACAATCCACTATATCTATCAATATGTGTGGTTTCAAACATAGGAACTTACACAAAATGAGGCACCATGTGCAGTGTGTATCGTTGGAGAAGTGAACAACAAAATTTGAAGCTGCATTTGTAACAACTGATTTGTTTCTATTTATTCTCTAAATAAATAAAACAAGAAATAATGGTGGAAGCATCATACAGATCTTTCTTTATGATCCTCTGTGACAGTGATTTTTTTTTCCAAAATATTTTTTTTGCTTGAAAAATTGAGAAACATTTAATTGATAGTTGCACAGCTCAGAAAGGGAGTACAGTTTGCTATCAGAATGTTATTCTTAGTTCTTAGTGTGTAAAACTAGTATTATGTTTGTTTGTGGCATGCCCAATAATTGCTAGAGAAGCATATCATTATTGGCTTATTTGGATAAGTAAAATTCATGTGATTTTAAAGGGATGCTGATAGAAATGTCAGGGTGGTTCATAGCTTGCTTTATAAACAGGTTTATAAAATTTATGTTATTAACTCTGACTTTTCATTCATGGCTAGATAGGCAATGTTGTATTGTGATATTTTGTGGATTATGGCATAGCAACAGCCTTGGACAGTTGGAAAACGATACATTATCACAAATAGATAAGGGGTGAAAGTGCTTTCTCCTGGACTATGGAATAATTTTCAATATTATTCATTATGCAATCCAGGCTTGCTTTGATGATTTGTGAAGGGCATGATAATCATGAGTTGCTTGATAGTGAGATAAGTGGCATATAAATTTAATACACAAATAATAACTCATTCCTACAAGCAACTGGTTGCTAGCTGGCTTTTCTGTACTAAAGTATGTGCTTTGGCAGAGCACCTGGGTATGAACATAGCACCTGTCCACAGATCATCAGCTGTATTCTTTTCCCAGGAATGCATAATCTTGGGAAAAAACACAGCTGAATTAAGAAGTCCAGGTAAATGCTAGATTCTGCAATCTTTTTTGGGAACAAAATCTGAAGAATGGCACAGTCTCATCAGTACTCCAAGTATCACTCCCTAGATTTTCATATTTTATTAAACTATGTTTTATTTGTTGATCATTGAATAAGTCACTATATTGCCTGGGTTTGTACAATGAAGAAAACAAAAGCCAGTCAGCATTGCTATGTAGCACCCTATATGAAAACAGGCACTAACTCCTCTCTAAATATGACCACGTAAGAAACAATGACTGTTGATATGTTTGACAGACTGGGGGATATGGAACTCCCATCTCTTCATACATTGCTCAAGGTGAAAACAACATGCATGCAGCAGAAAGCAATGTCAACCTCTTTGACATACACTTGGGACAACTGTGCTTTTGAATGCCCATCATTCATACACAAACTGCCTTGAAAGTACAAAAATAATCAGAGAAACAATTGTGAACTAATCTTTCCCAACTGTCTGGAAATGCCATTTTTCTTTTCTTTTCTTGATTGACTGTGTGTTTATTTTGCTTGCTATTATTTTAGATGGCCTCTTAAAAAGTTACCTTCCCACCCCATCCCAGTAAACAAATGACATGGCAAACTCTTAGAATCTCCTATTACTGCAAGTATAAACCAGGCCTAGAACTCTCTATAATTGTTTGTGTGCTTTGCCAAAGGGCATCCTGTTCACTCAATCTCAGTGTTCATGAGATTAAAAATAGTAGCTTCAAATAAAACACACGGTACATTTAAACAGAAAGTAAACAAGTCAGGCAAGGCTGGGAAATTCTGCCTTAATGCATGCTGCTATTATGTCTTCCTAAAATAGTTTCTATCTTTGGAGGTGCCCTTAAGGAATTGTGAAGAACCTGAGCATTATTTACAATGAATGCCACACTTTCTATTCTGTTGGTTTAGCCAACGTTAACCCCCTCCATCCTGTGTTCTCTGGCACGGCTCTTGCAAACTTTTGCTTGCACGTAGGCCCATTCAAGGCTGAGACTTAGGGGATGAAGATTTTTCAAACGAAGGCCTGTTCTTTGAGTACAACCTTTTCATCCCCAGCAGTTCTAATTACACTGTAACACACACTACTGATGCGATTACTTTCTGAAGAGGATATTTGCTAATTAAAATCACTTCATAATGAGTTTCTCCCATGACTTACCTTTGAAATACCATCTACCTCTGAGAGACAAATCTTGTCTTGTTTGTCAGTCAATGCCTTGGAAGAAGTAGCCTAGTTGTAAGATATTTTCTTCCTGATTACTGGCTTAAGATAAAAGTCCCCAGGGTTGAAGTGATGCAGGTCTGAAAGCTTGCTAATTAAATGAGCCACACAAGCTTTCCCTTTGTAAATATTCCTGGCAATCCCAAGAGGTGGTGTAACAATCTGGTGTGATTATGCCCACTGCATTGGGCAAAGGCTTTTCCAACAGGAGTGGGTTGAAATCCCTTTGACTGGAGTGGATGAGAGCTAAGCTGATGCTTAACATTTCTAATGAAAAGGATGTAACATAGTCTAAATATGTAACATAATGATGTAACATAAGTAAGTTTACTCAGAAGTAAATTTCATTAAAATTTGGCATGATTTTGATTCCACGTTATTTTCCTTTTTTTCTGATTTCACTGCATCCAAATAGATGCCACACTGTAATACATGTGCAATATGAAGCAAATTCTGCTCTAAAGAGTTGCCCATTCCTCAGAGAGGATATTTTTATGGATATTTGCAGTCCTAATATCCTTGGTAGTTTCTAGCTTTTACTCATCTTTTAAGGAGCATTTAAGGTATCTTTTAGGCAAGTTAGAACACAGAGTATTTTGGCCACCTGCATCACCAGAGTCTCCTGACTCTCTTGTAGCAAAAATTGGCTGAGGACTTTTTAGCCTGGAGATCTTGGCCATCCTTCAGTTAGTGTTATTATACACATCCTGCCTCTATTGAGCAATTCCTGTAGGATATGAGTTTTTTTCCCCCTCTGAATTTCCTGCTCTGCTCCTAATAGAGTATCTTCAGACTTTTAAATGGCATCTGTATTTGGAGGGACAATCAAATTTATTTGGCAAAACCTCCACGCAAAGCAGTCATGAGGATGGGAAAGCTATACACCATGTGTCAGGCTTCTTTGAACAACACTAGACAGGAAGCAGATGCAAGCAGGCATTCAAGGACACACAGCTTTCATACATGCTTCTTTGAAGAAAAGCTAATAAAACAGTTACAAAGGTATTACAGTGACTGCTATGTATTAAATGCAAGCCCAATTTATATATTTAAATCATGTTTTACATTATTACATCATTTTCTTCCACCTGCATGGTATAATGATCTGAAAGCCATTTTCAAGGCAGAAGTCCCTTGTTTTGATCATAGGTTTTGCAGTATGCTTCTTTTCTTTTGAGAAGTGGCTCTCATGACATGAGAAATGATTGGCATGGCAGGGGATAAAGTGGAGCTATTAGATCTAATATCAGTGTATGTAAATCTAGTGCCTATAACAGAACAGATCATGTTACTTAAATGGAACTTTCAGAAGCCCCATCCAGCACGTTGAAGGATTGCACAGGATCTAGGAGGTCACAGATTCCCAACCTTTACAGTAATGCTGTGTTGTGTGAGAATGTCATTGTTGTTACCTGGCCTTTATTTGTCAAATAATGAACACCAATCATTAATACAGGTTGCCAACACTAGAACACCCTGATAGAACTGTAAAACATTAGACCATCTGATAGGGCTACAAAAGTTATAGTTTGAGGGATTCATTAACAGTACCTCCAACCTAATGGGGTCCTGTGGAAAGCACAAAAGTGGAAGAACACACTGGTATGAAGAGCCATGTGTTAAGGTTGTTTTCCTATCTCTCTAAACTGACTGGGTCTTTCTCATAGAGTTTTTGAACATGATTGCAAACTGCTTTCTGCATTTTTGAAATATCTGCCCTTTTAGTATAGGACTGACTACTGAGATTAGGCCAGCTTTCTGGTCTTTCAGGTGGAGATACTTATCCACTCATGAATCTGATTTTAAGGTCATTGGCAGCCAAATTACAAAGAAAGAGAGTGGAAGCAACACATTTTTTAGATTAAAAAGTGAATAGGATCGTGTCAGAAGATAGTCAGCTATGTCTGTGAATATTCTTATTAATCCAGGTCATGATAAGCAGTAAAAATTGCAAAAATTAGCAAAGTTTCTTAAAAAGGCAGCTGGACTTTAATTACTAGATGTTATTGGAGACATTTCGCCTTCTATCCGGAAGGCTTTTTCTATCCATCTTAAAATGAAAAAGAATGGTCAGGAAATATACACATTTCTAAAAAGGGGATGGGGGAAAACTGGCTGTGTGTAACCTTGCTATGCTTTTTCTCATCTTCCTCCACCCCCTGTTTCAAAATGCACATATTTCCTGACCATTCTTTTTCATTTTAAGATGGATAGAAAAAGCCTTCTGGATAGAAGGCGAAACATAATAATATATTATTATTATTATAACATAATAATTATTATAACATAATAATCTCTAATAACATCTAGTAATTAAAGTCCAGCTGTCTTTTTAAGAAACTTTGCTAATTTTTGCAATTTTTAGTATAGACAGCTACAGTATATTCAAAAATATACTGAA
>JANHZU010004609.1:812-12895 GCA_032468055.1 Acrochordus granulatus
CATCATAAGCTCTAGCCATTTATGAATAGTTTGTAGTCATAACTGTCATGTGACATTATTACAAGGTGAGGATTTTTGCTAATTTTGAAGTCATGTCTTGCATCCCAAACTGATTTTAGTAAATCTGTTCAAAAATACTAATCTTTTAACTTTAAAACCAAATGTTTAGTTTTTATGCTAAAATTTACATTACATAACAAGTCCTGCCTAAGGAATCTTAATTGATAAGGAAGTAATATGTAAAATATACTGTTTCAGTCCATATTTGTTAATTTATAATGGAATTGGTACCTGCTTTGGTCTTACTAAGTACTGCTAGCTTATTCTTAACTTAAAACACCTTCATTGCTATTTCTAGTTTCACATAAATAAATAAGAGGTTTTCTATTTGAAAGTATGTCCAAGAAAAAGTTTTATCTAAATTGTGTCTTGAACTGTGAAAAAATGTGTGCTTTTTTAAAAAAAAAATAATTCTAGCAATTGCATGTTTGGCAATTTTTTTTCAATGGGGGTTGTACTAAACATCGAGAGTCTGGTACCATAAGATTTTCTGAATGTTTACAGTGGTTTATAGTTTTACAATGCCTTTATGTGCTCTTCTTGCCATTGTCTTATTATGATCCAATAGAATAGCTAAGGAGAATCATTATTGTGTGATAGGGCAATACTAGGTTGAACCAAATGAGAATGAAATCAAATCATTATCTGGGCAGGCATTACAAGTAATGGTTTTCAAGCTCTCTGAGGATATCTTGGCATGAAGTAATAGCCATCTAGCAGCAGCCCAACCTACCTTTCAAGACCTCCTGGTAAAAACTATAAAGAACAGCTTCAAGGAGTTCCTAGAACAATTCCAAATGCTTTTGGAAGTTGCACCTTTGTGCATTTTCCATTAAGTATTCTCTCCCAGCTGGCTTTTAAAAAATATTAGAGAAAAATAGCAAACCAATTTCTCTTGGAAACATCCTTTAAAAGGAAAGGTGCTGTGTAAGAGCCTACAGGAAAAATAAGTCATAAAGTTGGGCCTTAAAAGCACAGCACAAAAAAGGAGCTTGTAGAGATCTGAAAGACATCATATCATGTCGCACTAGGGAAGATGGCTACTTTCCTCGCATATTTGCAAGATACAGCTTGTTGTTGATGTTACTTCCTACAATTTTTTATTGGTAGATCCTTTACATTGTTGTCTATCAATGTGCCATCAGCATAGCTCAGGTTATTGATGTTTCTTCCTACAGTTTTAACTATTCTTTTATTCCAGTTCAACCTCCCCTAAAACATATTCAGCATATAGGTTGAATAAATAATGGGGGAGTATACAACCTTTTCTTGCTCCTTTGCAAACCAGGGGCCTGTCTGTGTCACCATGTTTTGTCTATACATTAGCTTTCAGATCTGTATATACAGGTTTTGAAGACAATGAGATGTTCTGGGGTTCCACTTTTCTAAGCATTTTCTACTGCTTGACATGATCTATGTTTCTTGACATGTTCTGTTCCTGTGTCCCTGGATCAGTATGGTTAAGTGCGCTGGAAGTGGGCTTGTAGAAATCCTACCCTGCAAAAATGTGTACGGTAGAGAAAAGGATGTGCCTAACTGTGAAAAATATTTTTGGACAAAATCATTACCTTTCCTTCTTGCAGTATCAAGGACACAAAGACTCATGTTCAGAACAATCATGACTCATATTAGCGTAAACCAATAAAAATGATGGTGTTCCCATTCCATTTGAATCTTTGCTCTCTCTGTTAACTATTTATAAAGGGAAAGGGTTCCCCTGCCAGGTGTGGCTGACTCTAGGGGGCAGTGCTAATCTCTAGCTGAAGAGTTAGCATCCGAAGACACTTCCGCTGGCATGACTATACGCCGAGGTGTACAGACACTATTATAACTATTTATACCAAGAAAATCTATCTTGTAAATAATCATATACACTGTACTTAAGAATTGCTATGTTTTGAAGAAACAGTGCTGTATTTGCTGAAATTCATAATAAATAACCCTAATACATTTTTTTCATTGAATTTACCAAAAGTATTGACTCCTATCAAATTTTGCAATGAAACCAATCTGCCTTTTCCTAAAATTTGAAATAAGGCTTATAACAGACCACTTTTGTTGCATAAGTACATGAGGGCTGTATCTCGCCATTATGTGAATGTTAAGAGGAAAAGGGATTTCATTTTAGCTTAGACTGATGATTTTCTATTCATCCTATGCTTTATATTTGAGGAATATAAAGCATAAGATGAATAGAAATTGTTTGAAGTATGGATAATGAGCACGATTAAGGTGCAGAAAGTTTGTTGTACGTATCTAAAAATAGTTCATATTATCTTTTAGATAATTTTAATGTTTATAGTGTGTTACCACATAAGTATAAAGAGATGGTCCATGCAGAGGTCCATGGTCCATTTAAGAAATTTTTTAATGTTCTGATTGATTTTGTTCAAACCAGCTGAAAAAGACATTCTTTGTATAAGTTCTTGGATGTTCTGTAGCACCTATTTTCAGGATTTGTAGAACATTTAATAGATGTTTTCAGTACCACAGACAGACAGACAGATCGATCAGTACATGTGTTTGTGCATTTGGATTATTTAGGTAGGAAACTTGGGGACGTGGGTTATACATGAAGGATTCATTAATAATGTGGAGATAAAAATAGCACACTGGTCATTTCATTGTCTTTCTATCCTGTGATTGCCAGAATCAAATAATTCTGAATGAAAATGTCAGAAATGTAAATTAATGAGAATTGTAATCATATATTGCTAAAATATTATATTTTCTAGTCTTCTGCTATTTGAGTGTGTATCCTGTTTGATTTGAAAAGGATTTTCTGAATAGATGTACAGTACCTAATAATATTCATTTACCCAGCAATATTGCCAGAAATCTACACAAAAGGGCTTGTAATGAAGTGGCCACTGAGTTATGAACCACTGCTCATAAAAACCATAAATTGTCTCATAGTTTCAAAATATTACTTGGTGATTTTGAGGAAAGAGTATATGTGATAAGACGTCTGTCACAATATAATATTCAGTTATTTTATGATATTTTAGGACAGCTGTGCACAATTTTTGTACTTCTTGAGTTGCAATAGGGGGAACTAAACATATTATTTAACCAGAGGAATTAAAAGGTACTAGTCTCTTAAGAGAGGATGGAATGAATATTTTTTCCCTCAGCTGCACCTAAGAGAATGATGGCTTGTATGTGATATTAAGAAAAGATAGTTAGCAACACGTTAAGAGTCATCTATTGATTTTTCAGATTGTCTATTTCATTGCATTTTAAGTATAAGCTGCCACAAAATCTTTTGCCAGTATAAATATTTCCAGTAAATAAATTGTACATTACGTAACACAGTCTTCACTTAATTGGATATCAATATTATAGCTGTTCAAAAGAGGTGCATCAGAACCATGAACAAAACACCCTCTTTTTGAGCCATTGATGCAACCATCTCCTCTGTTAGGCTGACACAGCTGCTTTGCAGTCTACACCCCATTTCTCTGGGAAGTTAACAACATTCCCTGTGCCTTGGCTATATAGTCATGCTGGCTAAATGACCACAGAAGTATTTTTGGACAATGCTGAGTTTGCAGCTGTGAAATGGTGTTGAGTACCATCCCCCAGAGTTGGACACAACTGGCAGGGAAGACCACTGTCTTTACCTTTTTATGCATAAATAGCATGAAGTTTAAATTTTAGGACCAGGTATGAAATGCCTTTTAGCCTTTAGCATTAAGATCCATTGTGACCTTCCTATTACTGAAGATGGAATCTGGGGCTTGGAAATCATCTTTGCTTTACATTGGAATGGCTAACAAAAGGGGATTTATAAGATATGTTTGTTCTTTCTCTTGAAGGTCACCTTGACCAGGTAATATTTGTTTTTACCATTTTAAAAGTTGAAGAATAAATCTGAAGGACATCCTATGGCACTATTCTAGTAATGGAAGTACCATCCCAAAGATCAGAGGTTTTTGTCTATGTGTCAGGTAGATAGCGACAGTCTTGCGAGAGGGGAAAGGCCAAGCTCAGTTATTCACCACATACTTTGCATAAAAATATTCATAGTTAATTTCCTAGCAAGTAAAACCTGTGTGAAACTTTGTGTAAAACCTGCAGAGCTAGAGTGTGGGAGAAGAGGGGGTTGAGCCAGGGGAGGAGTTAAACCTGGCATCAGTCTGGAGTCTCTGCATAGCTAGAAATGTAGTAAGCCCAAATCTTCCCAATGACCGCTGGACTTTATCTTTCAGCCACAGATGTTCAACTGTTTATCTTACTTATATGCAGCTGATCTCAGAAGCGACTTTAGGCAGCTCACAATTGACTCTAGGTGGCTCACCATCACAAATGAAAACAATAAAGCAAAATAAAAATAATAAAAAATAACTAAAATAAGCAAGATGAAAGGAGGGAAGCAAAAAGCACATAAAGAGAGATGGGAATTATTAATCGAATAACCACCTCCATAACGACAAACCACCAAATGGAGCCCCAAACTAACTTGCAGAACTGGGTCTTCAGGCTTTTTCTGAAGGCCAAAAGGGAGGAAGCAGACATTACCTCTGGGGATATGGTGTTCCATAGGGTGGGAGCCACAGCAAAAAAGGCTCTTCTACTGGACCCTGTCAGCCAAAATTCCTTGACTGATGGGGTCCGCAGCTTGCCTCCTCTGCCAGCTCGAGCTGGGCAGATTTTGTAAATATGCAAGGACAAGAAGTCTGTTAGTTTGAATCTTCGTGCCAAGGTCTTGTCTTCCATGTCTGATATAAGATGTACAATACAGACTCAAAAGAAAAAGGTGCTTTGGGGCATGTATGGATGCATGCAACTCCTGGAAAAATATTTTCTTGGGATTATGCTGCAGCTATGGAGTTCAACTATACTCTATTTTTTTCTCTTTGAATGAAATGCTGCAAAGCTATAGTAGCCAACATTGAAGATTGACCAGTATAATTCAGTATCTCATTAGCTTTTACAATGACAAAAGATTATTAGAATTCTGATACAGTTATGTTCCATTGCATATTAATAATATTGCAAAATAGTATTTAATTGCCTCCTTTCTAAAGTCTTAATATTTGTGATCCTGTACTCTTAGAGAAAGATGCAGAATAGTCATTGAAATACAGTATATAAATGTATATCTACTGAAAATAAAATTCTGTAAAATTTCCTATCTGGGATGAGTTGTATTTTTGAAACTTATCTGTGATCAAATAGCTAGAAAAGATCAGCATATAATTAAAGGACTTTTGTAAATAATTTGGACTGAAAAAGGCTGTTATTCATCCGGTTCTTAAGCCATGTACTTATTCATGCTTCATAGAAGCTAATGCATTGCATTAAGTAGAATTCTTTGAAGATAATTGCTTCTTACATCTTCATTCTGACCATTCCTTATTTTTCATAAGCAATTTGGCTAATCCTTCAATCTGTTTTTCAAAATATGGTCAGACTACTATGAAAAAGCAGAACATATGAAATAAATACTGAGCTAATCTCTTGAAACACATTCAGCAACAATAAAGCTGGGGTTCATTATTCACCTGCACAATTCCAGCTAATTTCATTTGATAGGAAGCAGACAGCAAAATGACTTCCTGTGAAATAATTAAGATCGAGGGTATGTAATCATCCAGAATCTTGCCTTTTTGTATATAAAATGTAGTTATATTTTAGAACATTTAGAAATAAGGTGGCATACATGTTTTTACTATTATTGTAAAGAATATCTCAGAATAAACTTGAGAAAGAATCTTTTACTTGTGTGTGTAGTCTCTCTCTAAACACAGATGCATCTAAAAGGGTGGTGCCTACCACTACCTAATCGTTGCTCTTGTAATAAGCAGCAGAATTACAATGCAATTTATTTTTCATACATCAGGAGTGTTACAATTTACATGTTCATGCTGCTACGTTTTGTCCAGGTTAATGTCATAGCTGTGTAGATTGGATCATTTGAAATCAACACACATAAATTTTATCTTCAGAATGGGAATTATATTATTCACTGTTCTATCAGGCATTTAATTATTGCTAATATATTTTTCAGTTTTCTTTTTTAATGAAGGTACAGAACTGCCATTTAAATATTCAGTATCTCTCCGCACATCCTATAGTTTTAACAATTACTGTAACAATGGCAGTTTTATACCATTATTTAATCCTTTGTTTTTTTCTTTTTTAATTGAATGAAAGTTGTAGCACTATAAAACCACAAAACTATATTAAATTTAAGGTGGCATATTCATCCTAACTTTTGAATGTTTTGGACACTTCAATTTTAATGGTTACCAGAAAAACGATTTTCTTTCTTTGTGGTTAACAATACATTTTGAAATAATATATTATTGTAGCAATAAAAGTATTTCAGCAATAATTGTTCAGGCTGAAAAACCTTTCTATAGAGTTAGCAACCTTCCTGAAAAATTATAGTTGTAATATGAAGGCTTGCTGAGAGAGAGAATCATGATCCAAATTTGGTATCCAATCTTACATTCCTTGGAAGACCTACCAACTCTCTCCTTACAAAACTTTATTAGTTATGGTGCAATAGATATCGATATATGTTTGAATCTTGGTGACTCCATAGTCAAAGGCTCACTATTTTGACCTGTCTCCAGTAATAATCTATATCATTCCAAGGACATTCCAGAAGTTCTTTATCTACCACACATTTTCATGGACTCTTGGCAATGTACAATATATAAAAAAATATAAAACACAATGTAAAATTACATTACTTAAAATACCACAATTATATTATTATAGGTGTCTCTTAAAAACATCATTTAAACACTCTATTTTTGCCATTTATCTAAGTGTTGGGAGGAAGTTCCAGAAGTTGGGGTTGCCACTGAAAAGCATTGGCTTCGAGCATCTCTCTCTCAAATTTCTCAGCATCCTCACTATAGGATGTACAAACTAGATAGAAACATACTCCTACAAGTATCTGAGTGCCAAATCATATAGGGCTTTATAGGTTAAAATCAGAATGTTGAATCATACCTGGAAACCTTTTGGTCACCATTGAAAAGTCTGCAGCACGAGTGCTGAACGTGAAAAGTAGCTCTCATTCAACAAGGGGATTGCTGCATTTTGTACCAGCTGTACTTTCAGAACAGTCTTCAAAGGCGGCTTAATGTAATGTGCATTATAGTAATTTATATGGGAAGTGACAAGGAGATAGATCATTATTGTGAAAGAGCTCCAAGAAAATGACAACTGAAACATCAGCCATAATTGGGAAAATATACTTTTAGTCATGGCCTTCATTTGCCTGTCTAGCAATAGTTGTAAACATCAAAAGTTGTTGACCAGTTTATTCAAGAATGCTACCCTGTTTAGAGAAATCACTGGAAAAGAAAGCTGGATAGTTAAGATTTCACTCCAGCACTGACCTAGGATGGCAATATATATCTGGATATCATCAGCATATTGATGATAGATGAATCTTCCCAATGATTTTATGGAAATGTTACAAAATAGGGAAAAAAGTAAAGAACTGTCTGGCACTGCACACTGGTATAATCAGCAAGCTAACCTCTCCTTCTCTAGTGAAATAGCCTATTCAGGAAGAAGCAGTGCCTCTACTCCTAACCCTTGCAGGCAGCCCAGAACGATACCATGATTGATAATACTGAATAACCCTGAGGTTAAAATAATATAAAACAGCCAGGAAGGGTGCATTTCCTTCCATGAAGTCCTGACCAAAATAAGCAAGTATGACTAATCACACTCTGTACAATGCCTTGGCCTAAAATCTAATTCAAAAGAGTTCAAATAATCTGCTTCCTTTCAGGGTACTCTGCAGTTGGAGCCCCTCCATTTTCTAAACAATCCTCCCCATCAAAGAGAAGCTTGGAGCCTGAATAATAATTATCCAGTACAGGTGATTCTTGAGGAGCAAATATACACAATTTCTTTTCAGGTGGCAGGTATCTGTTGCTTTTCCAATGAGATGCTGATTACAAACATTTAGGTCATTTAGGAGCTATCTTGTCAAGTACTCTTCTAACCACTGTATTCCAAAAATCTACCAGGCATTTACAACGGAATTGGCTTCCAAATTTCTAAAGAAATCACACTGGAATTCAGCAGAGTCCATAAGGTACTTAAGGCAGAACACCTTAATGGCTTATCTACCCTCGAGAGACTTGGATGGCAATTAATGATTCAAGTGAATCCGCAAATGACAAAGGATATATTATAATGTTCTCCATATTCAGATATTTTAGCTGCTTTGAAATAAAAAAATCGAATGTCTGGAAAAGAGAGTTGGACAGTTAATTGTCCAAATGGATCCAGATGCACGCTGGGGTAGAGGCCTGGTAGTTCACAATGCTACCACCTATCTTCTGGGGAGGGAATGTATCTTACCTGGCATCTACCCTCTAACCCAAGTATGCCAAAGAGATGAGGCTTTCACGCTCTGTGATTGCCTTTTTATAATTAAAAGCTCAAACTGCAAACATTGAAATAAATAATTTCTATAGCGCCATCTGCTGGCTCCTTAGACATGATTGATTAGAGAATTTAAACCTCCTTCCCTTATTCACAGTAAAATCATACAGGAGATAGATAGGAAAAAAGAAAACGTTTTTTTCCCAGAAAAATATGGAAAAAACCCAGTCTGAAATATAAATGAAGGCTGAAATGAAACATCCATTTCTACAACCTCTAAGAGAAATAAAGAAATCAAACTTAATACCACATATAGAAATGCAAAAATGTACCACAAATTCTGACTCCATGTTACCTATTTCAACAGAAGCAAAAGGATTCCTGAAGCAACGACCCTTTGCTTCATTTCTGAACTTCTCCAACTGCTTGGAGATTCCCAAAATCTCTCAGAAGTTGCAGGGAAGGATAGAAGACCCTTTCCAAAGACTTGTTTTTTACAGGACAAAAAAACCCCTATATTTTGCAGAGGAAGAAATGTAATTTGACTCTGGAGTCAATTTATGTGACCAAGATCCATTTCTGGTTCATGGACTGCAGTCCAGCATATAAGCTACATTTGCAACATCTCTAATTTAAAATAACATAAGGAATTGAAGCTGGCTTGAGACTACTGTTTGCCTCCAAGGAACTTCTGTTGTACAATCAATTTTAAGGCTTAATATATTATACCCAGAACATGTAAGACAACATATATACTTGTGGAATGGGCAATATCCCTAAATTACTGGATGCAACTTCCCCCAAAGCTTTCTATAGCCGACTGTCCTCCTCAAAGGGATATTTGCACAGTATATCCACTACTATGTTCATCTTCCCTTGAACATACTCCTTCTTAATCCCAAACTCCTCCAATGCTGGATGTTTCCTATAGCCACTTCAGTGTTCTATGGGTGGTTCTGGGTTCAAATGAATGTCCTCACAAATAATGTTACAGCTTCTAAACAACATATACAATGGCATAACAGCTGTTTTCTGTCAGAATCCAATGAGACTTTTAACAATATTTTATTCTAAATGAAGAGCATGTTTATCACACTTATTCCAGGGCATCTCTCTGAGGCATCAATACCTAACATGGAATGCAGTTGTTGAGGAATACAATTGGAGTCTTTTTATTATTAGAAATGGAAAGAAATGGATTTCTCCCTCAATCTTGCAGACTAGTACTCTTAGGGAATGCAGTAGTTATCTATACTGCTTGCATCACCTTAATGGCCTTCCCAATAACCTGATATTGCTATGAGGCTGTAGAGCCTAAATTTACTGACTCCCTCACATTTTTAAGCATAGGCAGCCAAGTTAGTCTGTTGTCTGTTATTTGGATCTGAGAGTAGCAGTTATGAGATTTTTTTTCATATTCTACACCATGGTAAACTCCCAAGCCCTCACGCTCTTTACAGGTCTCTGATAATTCTAAATGCCAAGGACTCCCTGGAGTAGTAGTTTGAACCTGATTCCTGGAAACTCTTCAATACAGTTCACTTGCAGCTACCTACCCCATCTGCTCTCTGATGTAATATGAATCTTCCCAAGCTGCTTGGGACTCATTGGTGGTGTGAATTACCTTGAACCATTCAAAAATGTGTTTCCTGCCATGTGACTCATACCAAATCTTCTGTTTTAGCATGGGTGTCTCAGATTTTCCTGTCCAAAGGAAGACAGGTTCACTCTGAGGGTGCTCTATAATTCCCTCCTGAAAGAGTTACCCTTCTACCTCATAAATTCACTTAGAACTGGAACTTGAGCCAGACTTCTCTCTTCTAGCTGTATCTTGTTTCCAGAATATTTGGATGACCCTTGTGGTTAGGATTAGAAGAATCATCTCTGTTGATCCTGACATTTCTCTCCTGGTAAGAGGGTCTCCCGTGTGTGTTCTTCTGTAACCTTTCCAAAAGACACAGCATTGGGATGATCTTCCGTTACTGAAAATTCCCATTACCCATTCTAACATTCTCCCTGAAAAGAACTCTTTACTAGGGCCTTGACAAACAGCATTTACACTATTTGTGCCTGGTTAAGATGTCATTGATGAATGAGGTGTGCACAGTGAATATTATGGCTCCAGGCCACCAGAAGATGTCCACCTATTATCATTCACTCATCACATAGGCAGTATAGAATAGTGGACTTAGACAGGTTGGCACAAGAAAATTTCCCATAACTTTTAAGATTCAAACTCATTTACTAGGGTTTTCATTTTGGGATAATCTTTCTTGGAATACCTGCTTTTCCATATCTGAAGCATTTGGAAACTAATCTGCCAAAAGGCTTATGTCCCGGTTGGAAACTGGGTGGCACTTTATAGGGTTTAGTTGGTACTAACTACATTATCTGGGATAACCCTGACTTGTGGAAGGGGTTTCCTTCCACTTCAAAGTACACTGAGATGCTCATGTTTATATTTGCATTGACCAAAATCTGGAATCCACCACTTTCTGCATTATCCTGCTCACTCTGTAGTGCTCAGTCCCATTAGATTTGGTCTTGTGATTAAGGCACCAGGCTAGAAGCGGAGTCAGTGAATTCAAGTTCTGCCTTAGCCATGAAAGCCAGCTGGGTGACTTAGGCCAGTTACTTTCTCCCAGCCTAACTCACCTAACAAGATTGTTACGTGGAACAAAATGGGAAGAAAGTGTCTTGGATAAGTTTGCTGCCTTGAATTATTTGTAAAGGCAGGATAGAAATAAATAAGATCAGAGATTTGGTTGGGAATCTGGGCCATGAAAGGTTCAAATTTTATGAGCTCTTAGACTTTGTCAATTCTGTTAGCTGATACACATTAGCATCCAATAGTATATGCCCTTTCCTCTTTGTGGGTGAAGGAATAGGTAATAGGAATCAGAATTCTTTTACTGAAAAGAATTTTACTGAAAACTCTTGGAATTCCTTCCGGCATTTTCTGGCTAGACCATCTCTCCTGTCCTTCTATAGTCTTAGGTCCCATTAGGAAGACTTGTTTACTCTATAGCAGTGTTTCCCGACAACCTCAGCAACTTTTAATATGTGCAAATATTACCTCCCAGAATTCCCTAGCCAGCATGAGTAGAAGTAACAAATCTTCCTTTACAGAGGAAATTATAGCTGACAAATATTGTTCTACAATTTTATCACAGAGCTCCACTTTCTCACTATTCTGTAGAACCGGAAAGGTAGAAATAAAAATAATTCTGGTAAGTTCAGTGCTCTGCTACAAAAGCATTTTTAAAAAGGGAGGAAAACTGCCCACTAACTTGAGCAGGTTAGGCGGCTGTCTGTGTGCAAGACACAAAAAATCAGGCTTCAAAATTAGACTTTTGACTCTGACCTGCCGCCTAGTGCTTGTTCCTTCCCCTGCTGTTGCCAGGCACACAAGCTGCTCCAAACGGCCCCCTCCAATTCTGAGACTCGCCTCTCCCTCCCATCCCCTCCTTTGCTTCGGCGCTTCCTTGTACTCTTCCAGCCCCTCCCCACCAATGTTGAAAATTAAGGGGACTCCCCATCCCACTTCTCCACAGAGAGGCACCACCTTGCTGTGGTTGGGGCGCTTGTGTGCTCTAATGAAGATGAGAGCTCTGCCAGAGGTTCAACCATACTGGACAGGTCTCATCAGAGGAGCCAGA
>JANHZU010004609.1:36785-46926 GCA_032468055.1 Acrochordus granulatus
TGGGACCTTACAAGACGAGTAACTCACAAGACATGAAACTTACAAGACAAGAAAAAAAATCCACTAGACGAGCCACAACTCACAAGACAATCCCATTCCTCGGCCCCCGCCCACCCATTCTCCCTACAAAGAGGCCACGCCAGAAGGAGAGGAAGATGCCCAGGGATGGGCAGGCAGGCGAGAGGGGACGAGGGCAGGACAAGCAGTGGCAGAAAGTAAAATGCGAACCGAAGAGAGGTGAGGAAGTGGATACCTTTTGTGTCATCAGTCAGCGTGCTCTGTATTTCCTGTTCAGGAAATGCCGCGGAGCTTACTCCATTGCCTTACGGGCGGCAGCACGCACACGTTTTACCTATGCTGCCATGTGGCTTACTCCATTACCATATGGATGGCAGCATGCACACATTCTGCCCATGCTGCCGCATGGCATACGCCATTACTGTGCATGTGACTGACCTTGCCAGAATGTACGGCAGGTCAACATTCCTGATTGCAATGAACACCATGTGATGAGCTCTCGTAGGAAATCTCACAACGGAGCCCTCCTCTCTCGCTTTTTTGTGTAAACAGCAAAAAATAAGTGAAAAGTGTTCAAGAGATGGAACTCCCGAGACTTCTCCCTCCAGGAAGTCCTTCCCCCTCTCGTCTCCTTCGCGCCCGCCAGGATATTCTCAAAGTGCGTGCGCATGTGCACACACACACAAAATAAAGCAGAAATTATAAATTCCCCCTCGTCACCCGGCACTCTTCTCCTCTCACGGAGGCAAGAAACATTTGCAAACCTCCCACAAAATATGCTTTGCCTCAGCAGTGGCGGCAGTGGATCCTCTGAGCCAGCAGGGGGCACCGGACAGCAGCCTTGAAGCAGATCCATAAGTGCTGGTTAGTTTGTTCTATTTCTGCTTTATATCGTGTGGTAATCATGGTTACTTGTTTCAGATGTTAGGGACAATCATTTCTACATCAAATTCTGTTGAAAATTATTTTTTGGTGAATATTTTTGGGGGTGTGGAACGAATCGTCCAACTTTACATTTTTTTCAATGGGAAACCTCGTTTCGCCTTAAGAGCATTTCACGCTAAGAGCGTTCTTCCAGAACGTATTAGTCTCGTCTTGTGAGGCACCACTGTATACTATACAATTCTGAACTAAGTTCAGCAGTTGAAGAGATAATGTAGGAAGACTTGCCCATAAACTGCAAAAGTTCAGGTAAGAAACCAACAGGACCTGAACTAATAATAATAAATATGTTATACTTCTAACATTGTTAGACAAGCACCACAAAAATGCACCTTTCCTGCTTACCATCTGTATTTTTGAGTGTATTCTATCTGGTAAAGTAGAATAAGACTGTCAGTTGAAAACTGTTATTTGAGGAGAGGATATATTTGAGCAAGTTAACTTTTTCAGGTCAGCTGCAAGGAACTAATACCATTGTTTGCCAGCATGTTTATGCAGTGCATTGGTTGCAATCTTTTCTGATTCTATGACAACACTGTCTTCAAAGGACATTACCAGAATATTTCAAGACTTTAAATGTCACCTATCAATATTATCTGCTTCAAGTTTTGTTTTATCTTTCTTCTATTTTTCTGTGAGCCACTCCCAGAAGTTATGCTGTTTTCTGCAAATCATCTTCAGGATGTCATACCTCTGTTACAATTGAATCATTTATGACAAATGTTAAAATTCTCTTAATTCTTTTCCCCAAATCCATTCAGTTACTTCTACCCCAATTCTGGTACAAGAGATTTGACACTGAGTCATTTGACATTCAGTTGATAAAGATGCAACTTCTCCAATTCCTGCTGTAAAATGATTAGTAGGAATAAATGGAAGTCTGACAAAAATAATACATCTTACATAATCCATATTTCATTTATGCAATCATTACAAAGTTCATAACACTTTAAAAAGAAATACAGCTTTTTTACACTATTCTATGGCTAGGGTTTTTTTAAAGATACATAATGCTTCATAATCTTGATAACTTTTTAAAATGTATTTATTATGGAGATCTAATTTCAAGTTTACTTGCAGCTGTGGAAATTTAGTGCATGATCTACTAAGGACTCTCAGCCATTCTATCTACCAGGTTTTCTGTGAAAAAGTGAAGTTTGATTCCCCTATAAGCTGCCTTGAATTCTTGAGGGAAGCATGGATATAAATCTAATAACAAAAAATAAACTTTGAAAAAAATGGCTTATATGTGGGATAGAAACAGTTATATATTGCAGTGATTGCTTTGATCACATGGTAAATTCATAAATATAAAAGCAAGTAAATCTCAAATTATGATTTTGTACAGCAGATATGCTATGGATTACTTTAAGAAAGTTTGGGATGAAAAGACTCAGTGTTTGTTATTTGAACTTTTATCTCTGAATAGGCATATCAAGTATCATAAGGAAAAGTGTGAAACAAAGTAGAGATAGTGAAAATACAATTTAGTCCAAGACCAAACTAACATACCTCAAAACATAGGCAATAACTAAAATGCATGCAGAAAAATAAAGCCAAGTCAGTTAAAACTGTGAGGGTGGCATATTCTGCAGGCTAATGCAATAGCGAGGAATTTTACCACCACACTTAGTACATCTAAACATTGGTCATTTAAAGAAAAAACAGTGATCTTGTGAGGAGAAATTAAACTTCCTAGTAATAGGGGTTATAAATTCTAATCTCCAATCTGAATATATGGATATTTTAATAAGACTCGGTACAGATTCAATCTTTACGTTCAAAGATATAGGTAAAAGGTTTTTAATATATTTCATTTGCCCTCCCAAGTGGGTAATATATCAACTAAGCCCAGAGAAGTTTCCTATGTGAGCATGTATAATCTTAGCAAGAGTCCAAGAAAAGTGTGTGTGTGTGGAGAGTGATTCTACTGTAATAAATATGGGAAATTGTAACCCTGTCCACTAAAAGTCTGAATCTCAGCCTCTGCTTAAATTCTGCTAAGATTGTAAAGATTTAGAATAAATAAGACTATTTGGACAAACCAAAATATATGTTTAATTTGTCTTTGCAGAGTGAATTCAAGAGTAAGATGAACCAAAAAGGTCACTCAATTGATTTACTTTCTCCAAGACCTTAAGCAGTAGAATCATATACTGTATAAGGCTCAAAAGAGACTCAGCCCAATTCTAGTTGTGTTAAGGCATAAGAAGTCAAGTGAGGAATGCATGCTATTGTTTGTAGAAATTTAGACTATAGAATTCAAAGTTGAAATCTTAAAAGATACACAGCTGAGTTCCATAAAAAAACATACAATGAACTTCAGCCTTGATTAATTTAATGTAGTCTAGGTTGCAAATTTGATAAGCTAGCTAGAACTAACAATTTTTTGGGCCCTTGTCAGTAGTTCCTTCACTTAATTTCTCCAGCATATAAAGGACTGAAAATGAATGCCTCACATATTAAAATAATTTCACTTGCTTGATTCATTAATCATGCATCTAGTTGAGGGATTGGTGTACATTCTAGACATGCCAGAACTTTTATTTTAAAAGTTTAAACTTTTGAGTTTATTTTAAGGAATTCTCTAATACAACAGGTGAATATGCTCTAACAGTACATAGCCCAACTTTAGATATAGAGATAATGACTACATAATTCACATCTAATAGCAAACATAATATCCTAAATATTTCTGTGCTACAAGTTATTGTAAGCACTTTGCATTTTTACATTTATAGGAGATAAGATAGCTGTGCTAAAGGTGAGAGATTAATTTACAAATACTGAGATATATGCATGGTCAAGGTTTCTGGATAAAATAGCATTTGCTTTATTATATTCGTTGACTTAAATCTTGGAATATTGCAAATGTATTTTGTTTCTTAAATCATTTAATTTGTTTTTAGGGCTTCGTCTGCAAAAAATATCCATGAATTTCCATTGCAGATTCAGGTAAAATGAATTCTAATCAACAAATTAAACTTTTATAATTGAATTTGTGAAGAAGATATCATTAAGAAATATTTTTAACAATGTTATATAATTTTGATTTAGGAAAGACATGCTCTTATTGCCAATTTTGAGAAAAGGCATTGCCTTTCATTTAATTCATACTCATAATTCATTTGTAAAGTGGGATTATTAGAATTAAATCTAACTGTTACATTTGCTTTATATACACAGACAGGTATTCCTGTGACAGTGACTGTAGAAAGTGCTTCTTCATCTGAAACTGAAACAGATGGTGCCATAGGCAATGTCATCCGTAGAAGAGATGCCATACAATCCCCTGAATTAACCAATTTAAAACAGTGGCATCAATTACAGGTATAGATATCCATTGAAGTTTGATATAACTATCTATAAAGCAATTACTAAATTAATAGTAATATATAAATTATTCCAATAAGATCACAATGTCATTTTCTAAAATCTGGATCTTTAAATGAGGTATAGATGTTTAATGAGTGATATCTTCATTTCATTTAATCTTAGGGAGCTGCAAAGTTACACAATATGAAATAGTTAAATCTTAAGTGAAATAAAGAATATGCATGTACTTATTGCCCAACAATCGGCAAAGAGACATGATTCTTTTTCCCCCAGAAGTGTCAAAACTTATTGTAATGGAACATGTGCATGGCTTTGCTTCTCTTTGTCTCATTGTTTCCTATGTAGCATCTCTTCGTCTCTTTCCCCAAGGTCATCCATACACTGCATTACAGTTATAGATCTCCAGTCTGTGTTAAAGGAAGATATTTACTAAATAATTTATTAAGAACCAATAAGAAAAATAATAGAATAGGTATTCAAAATTAATAATAAATCACTCATTTTAACCTAATCTTTGCTGCTATTTGGAAATAACATATTGTATATGGATAACTTCAAGAGTTAGAGCGTCTTTAGATGGTGAAACATAGTAATGAACATGTTACTGCCATTGTGACAGTGAAAAAAGATATTCCATGTTATGATTAAATGAATAAGGGACAAATGTATATTGGTTCTATGTTCAGTAATTTATGAAAACTGTGCACAAAGAATCTCTGGCTCACCTGGAGTTATGACATAGGTTGTAGAAAGCCTTATTTTTGAAACTGTGGTACAGAATCCAGGAATTTTGAAGAGTGTAAGAATCAAGGCAAGAATGAGTGGTTTTTAAGCCAAAGATGGAGACTATGTAAACAGACAGCAATTGTTTTAGTTTAAGGCAATCATGTGCTGCACGCAGTCTTAATTCAGAAAAGCAGGAAGAAGAAGCTATGAGTTTAAACCCCGATTATACATCTTGTGACAGGCAGTAGGTACTCAGCGGTTGCATATGGCTTTATTCTTGCTTAAATTAAAGATTCTTATCTACACAAATTATACATTGACTCTTCTGCCAGCTCTAGGAACAGAGGAGTCAAGGTATGTTGTGAACTATCAGAATTGAGATCTACTGCTAAATCCTGGTTGAGGGAATTGCTGAAGTGAATGTTGGATATATCTGAAAAACAGATAGTATTAAAGAGTACATTTGAGTAGTTTTCAGAGGGAATGCAGAAGAAAGAAAAGCAAGAAGTTATAGTAGCAGATACCTGTTTACATATTAATTATGTTAAGAATAGGATAGGAGATCTCCATGTTTCTGAATATTGTTTGTATCCCTTGCCATTGGCCATAGTTTATAGGTGAGTGCATCATCTGAGAATTCTAATTTAGTACATTTCCCTATAAAACAATATTCCAACTGTTTTAAAAATGAGGAATGCACAAAGCCTTGCATCATCAACAGTCCTTTTGCTTGCTTCTAGTTCAAAACAAAACACATTTGAGAAGTTTGAAATGCTTCAGCTGTTTTAAATTTTGTTTAATTGGAATTTAGCCATTACTTCTATACTGTACCAACTGGGACCATTTTTTGTGTCAGCTTCTTTTGTACCATGAAGTGGGGCTTCTCTTGTGCCCTGCCCAGGTCTCGATCTGTGCCCTGCTCAGAGACTCCATTCACACTCTACCGAAATCTTCATTTGAGTCCCAGCCAGGGCCTTCTTTCACATACATACTGGGCTTCTTTCATGGAAGGAGACCCTGGATGGGGCTTTGAATGGAGGCCTTGAGTGGCAGCAAACAAAGGTCCTGGGGGAGTGCAAAATGAAGGCTGATGTGAAAGAAGGCCCTAACCAGTACAGTGCAGCTAGGGTCTTCTTGTATGCACCAGACAAAAGAATTCTGCTAAGATTGTAGAGTATGAGCACAGTGGTGCAAAAGAAGTCCCTGGCTGGTAAAGTAGAGGGGGGCAGGACTGCATGATGAGCGTATTGGCAGCAGTGGATAGACAGGCGGCCAAAAGGTAGTTGTAAATGTGGATGGGCTCAAATTTTGCTAATGTGACTTTGGGGGCATTGCTATTTGAGGACTGCTCATAAGTTTTGTTCAGAGCCATCATAACTTTGAATAGTTGCTGAATGAATGGACATTAAGTGAGGACTGTAGAAGAATCCATGGAGGTGGGTGTTGAAACCAGCATTGTGTTATTTTGATATAAACTCCACCCCTTTTGTATGTTTTCTATAACATGTATATATGAAACAGGCAGGGATTATGGTGCAACCTTGCTTTTGTCATTCTCCTAAAAGTTTTTGATCCTGCAAGTCCCCCTTGTTTGTGCATATGCCTATTAAAATCTACTTCTTGATATTTAAATTCATGTTTATAGTCTTTACAATTACTGATAATTCAGTTAATGATCTATTTAGCTTTTTTATGCTGACAGTCTCCTTAGTTCTGGGCTTTCCTAACCTAACACTTGAAATATTTCTTGAAGTTGCACTTGGGACCTCTGTAAAAGTAAAATATACACACTTGTCCACTGAGTCTTTTTTTTGTGAGGTAACTGGTTTACAAATAACATAACTTTTTAAAGTATGTTTTTGATTTTAGCATGTATAACATGGTGTATTTAACAAATCATGGTTAAAATCATGGTTAAGTATAATATTGGTAAACCAATCCATAATCTTTAAGACGTGACATGCTTTTTTGTTATTCTATTTCTTTGCTGAAGACTGACTCTAGAATTATTGATAATAAATGAATAATAACTGATACCATCAAATTCACAAATGTACTCAAATTTTTGTTTGAGGGCTGGCATACAGAAATAAAGCCTTTTCAGTGCCTTTTCATTAATAGATGTTATCTTTCTAAAATAAATGTTGTCAGACAAAGTCCACTAAAGGGAATCATATTTTTAAATCATTATAGGACAGGTTTTTTAAAATCATTATAGGACAGGTTTAAAAACCTAAATAAATAAAAAGTACAGAATTATAACCAATGCTTTTGAGATATGTATTTTTAAAACAAGTTTACATCCAGGGAAGATTCTTCCAGTCAGGGAGGTATTATTATTACTTAATCTACAAATCTAAAAATAAATTGATGAAATTCATTAATGCAGATATCTAAGATTTGCATATTCTTGAAAATGTTTCAGTTGTACTGGGTAGGATTTTAACTAGTCAGGAAAGTATCATTTCTATTTAAGGTAATTTAATTATTTTTATGTTAAAACTTTTAATTTTAAGATCAGAATGTATGCTTCAGCCTAGAAAAATTTAGAAATCTCAGAATTCTAAAATAAGGACGTTGTCTTCAGAATAATGATGTTAAATGCCTCAGATGATCACAGTGTACTTTTTGACAGATGGAGTATGAAGAATGTCACTTAAGACTAAAAGAAGAACAAAAAGCAAGGATGATTGCTGAAGAACGAATAATGCAGGTAGCAATCATTTTCTTTCTTGGATACCAATGTGCAATAGGATATACATTTTTTTCTTCAAGGTATTTAATCTCCACTTTATAAAAATATAGTTTCCATGCTATGTAATATTGTGAATAAGGACTGTAAGAGCTCAATGTTATCAGGCATGAGGGCAAAATATAAAATGTGTTAAGAGCACACATTTGATAGTCACTGAGTTATCATGTAAACACTACTGCAGTATCAGCTGGGATATCTCTTCCTTTGATTTTTCCCCTTTCCCCTTTTAATACCTACATTATAGGTATTAAAGTACATACAGTACCTACATTTCAGAATTGATAATCTGTATAAATGAATGTTTTAAAGTTTTTGTAATGCATCAGGTGAATTCTGAAAAGTTGCATAATTTTGGTACCATAATAGCAATAACATTTTTCTGCTTCAAATAAGTAATTCAACACTGGTTTTATCACTTTTTGTCCTTCCAGTATTTTTCTCATGGAATTGCAATTTGCAGATGAATTCTAAACCCAGTAGATGGATTTATTTATTTATTTGCTCATCATTGCTGTATTTTTTATTGCTGCCCTCAAATGTTGTTTCTTATTTCATCTGTGATCTGACACCAGAAAGGGAAGCATCTGAAGAAAATGATAGCATTTCATTCTCAAAACCTTTGTGGAGAAGAGGTATTTGCAGTATTAATACAATTTTATTTCATTATTATAGTTGGAATTGGAAAACACTCAATTACGGAATCTAAATTGCTCTCTCTCAGAAGTTGTCCATGCACAGTCAGCAGCCAGCACAATACTAGAAGACGAAGGAGTGCTTAGTAGCATTGAGAATTCTTTCCAAAAGTTTCATGCTTTTTTAGATCTTCTTAAAGATGCTGGGTAAGAGAGGCCATTGATTGCCTTTTCCATGACTCTTGATGCTGTATGTCTATGTATGAGGTATGTATATAAGGTACGGTGGTGCAGCGGATTAGTGCTGCCAGTTATGTTGACCAGAAATGGCCGGCACTCTGGCAGGTTTGATCGGCAAGCTCCTCATGATGGGGTGAGCTCCCGTCAGTTTGCCTCCAGCTTCTGCCCACCCAGCAGTTCGAAAGCATGTAAAAACTGGCAATTAGATAAATCGGGTACCACTTCGGTGGGAGCTGGCTGGCTACAGCGGGAATGGCGAGTCAGAGTCGAGCGGCAATTCGGAGTGAATTCCCTCCTGCCGGGGGCGGAGCAGGAACTGCGGAACATTGCCAGCCACCGGTGGGGGGGCAGGGTTAGTAAAAAAACACAATGTATAATAACTCATCTATGTAAGCCATCAAGAGTCTTCAGAAATTGGTGGCATAGAAATGTGTTAAATAAATAAATAACATGTTAAAAAATAGCAGTGCTTCATCGTTTAATTTCAAAATTACCTAATCATTTTTGAAAAGCAAAAACTGATTTATGAAGGGTTTTTTCCTGGTTTTAAACAAATCGTTGAACAGAACAAGTCCAATTCTGAACCAGATCAGAAAAGCCCTTTTATTGGATTCAGATTATGGGGGCAAAATGAAGAAATTATGTATTCCATAATATTTTTGTATCTCTCTTTTTTTAGAGTTTTTATTGTATTTGTTTTTCATCCAGTTGTGAGTAATGGAAGGGAATACATTTAAAACATAATCTGAAAGATGATTTACATTTCCTTAAAATTTGGAGCATAGCTACTGGGAGGGTTTTGATCTTTTGTATCACAAACTCCTGCCTTTTCCCACCCATTCTCTTGTTTACAGGAAAATACTAATTAAGTGTCTACTACCATTTCAGAATTTAATTATATAAATTTAGTTTTTAAAATTAAAAGTTTATAGTTTCACTACCAAATATTTTGTTAAGTGCACTTATTGTATTTTCATATGTTACAGACTTGGACAGCTTGCAGCAATGGCTGGTATAGATCAAACAGATTTTGGCTTATTACATCAACCTCAAATGATTTCTACCATAAAGCCAACAGCAATAGAGAGAGATAAGTCATTTGAAGAAGGAAGACAAGAACATATGCAGAATTTTAAAGTAAGCTTGTTAAATGAGGATTACTCATTGCCCAAAAACATAATTTGTATTTTTTTAAATGTTTATTTTTACTTACAAGATTTTCATACAGTTCTCTTTTGCATTTCCATCTTTCCTCTGCTACTCTTGAGCAGCCTTATAAATAATAATGAAAGTAGTAATAACTATTCTTCCAATGAAGATTACAATATTTCGAATGGACACTTATATTCTGATTACAGTGGAACCTTGGATTGCGAACATGATTCGTTCCAGAAAAATGTTCTTAATCCAAAACTCTCTTAAACCAAAGCAAAGTTTCCCATAGGAAACAATGTAAAGTCAGATGATCCATTCCATGCCCCCAAAAATATTC
>JANHZU010004609.1:58012-72081 GCA_032468055.1 Acrochordus granulatus
CTTACTGTCAGGTCTCCAGCTTGTTAGGCACTTTATTTCATCTTACTTCAGTCACGGTAGGGATAACAAGCTCTGTTCCCGGCAAAGCAGCAAAAGCTTCTTGCTCGATGGGGTTAGGCCGTTCCTTTAAGAACGGGGCATATTCAGATTATTGTTGTGTCCCGGAGCGCAAACTCTGATATGTGCCAAAAAGTAAATTCTACTGCTTTTCTCCTTGAGAAAACTAAGAGTATCTTGAGCGGTTGGGAATAACAGTGTTTAACCGTTTGGTTTGTGTGTTCAGTATTTGAACAGCCCATTGTCTTGTCTTCACTGAATCCACCCTTTGCGAATGTGTAAGATGGAATTAATTATAGCTTCAGTAGGGCAGCTTCAAGGTAACTGACTAATTTCTTACATTTTAATCCAGAAAGTTGCATGAGCAGCTGCCTCGATCCAATTACATTTGGAGGGTGGGACTCTTTATATCAAGTTTTTCAGCTTTCCAGTAAAATGGCGTGTCTAAACAGTTTTAGAAATCACTGCGTGTTCACATTGAGGCCTAGAAAAAGGTGGCATTGCTCCCTACTTGGGTTAGTTAACATTTTATCTGGGATGCACACTCCTCTTTGGAAACAACAATTTTATCTGTGAACCAGTTTGTAAGGATTTCAATACCAGAGTCTTACTTGAGAAATCGAGTAGGATTAACTGAGCTTTTTATCAGATTTGATGTTTAGAAAGACTTAGATCTGAAGACACTGGTATCGTTGGCTGTATAAATGCATCTTTATTTCTCAGTTAGGGATGATGGCTGTTGAGATAAAGGAGCAAGCTTGTTCAGGTACCTGAAAAACCATCTTCCTTTTGCTTTTCTGAAAATGGTAGAATAATTGGTTAATTTAATAACCAACATTATGGATAATATTTTCAGGGAACCCAAATCTACCACTGAGAATATCTTCATCAGGACCAACAAATTACAGTATCCCAAAACAATGTGCAAACGTTGAAGTTTCAGAAAACTCTTTGTAATTTAATGGGCTAAAAACAGAATGATTCAAGTTTTATCTTCTAGAAGAAAAGAATGAACGATGAACATTGTTTTGTGACTAACTCATCCATGATAAAAGTGCTGTAGAAGAAAGAATGAGAATTTTACTGTTTCTCTGCAGAACTTCAGAACGGGGATCTGTTTGGATTATGCACACCTGAATTTTTGTCACATATTTTAGACACTCTGGCAGAATGGCAACTATCATGGGGGCTTGTTCAATTACAGAATGGTTGCTACAGAAGTCCTAAGCAGTTATAAAACATGGTTTATGCAAAATTGGCCACTTCTAGCTCCTTCTTTGCTTGTTGTTCTATTATTTATTTATTATCCTTTCTTTCTGTTGGATGGTCAAGGTGGCTGACAATAGTAAATTAAATACAAAATATAAATATAACAACATCACAGTACAAATAAATAACAGCAAAAATTGTGGGAGAAGAGATGTGTTTTTATCAGTTTCCTAACTACTGGGAGATTGGTGGTCAAGTCCATCTGCTTTCTTTCTTAAAATCTTTTTTCTGGCTGTAGGGATACTTCAAAAATAATCTGTGAGTTGCAGTTGCTTATTGTTTTGTACTTCTTAAGAAAAAGTAAATTAGACACGAAAGACCAAACCTACGGATCCAGGTTCAAATTAAATGATTTATTGCTAAAGCCTAAATACAGGAATCTTCTCAACTAATGGTCCAGCACCTGTGGGCGTGTCAGGGAGTGTTGGACCTTGTACATTTGTGGCTACATAGTGATTCTAGATTAATCCCTTTTTTTCATTCCTTCCCCTGGCTCTGCCATCTCTTCTACAATGTATGACCCAAAAGAATGCCGATTCATTATTTTGAACAATGCATATTGTAATCCTGGAAATAAAGATGGTGAAAGCTGATCCTTTGCTTTGCAACATGCCAGTTTTCTTATTTTGTTATCATTTTTTTAAGAACATAAAATGTCAGGTGGGGATGGTCCTCCAGAAGGTATATAAAACATACTGGCATTTCTTGGCATCTCGATGGGAATTCCAGCTTTCAAAATGGATTCTTTAGTAAAATAGTAACCGATAGCCTATGATTCAATTGGGTAACAAATCCCTGTATTACTTGTAAAACCTAAATGGTAGTTTTGCATTGTGAATCTTTCAGGTTAAGTTCTCTCAAAGCAATTCTCATTTAAAATAATAAAAAAATAAATAATCCAGAACAGCTGAGATTCTAATAGAAATTGGAATGTGAAAAGAAGACAGAGTGATCCAGATTTGAAGAGGAAGGGGTGGATTGTGTCGGGAATCCTAGGAAAAGATTTATAAATCTGTTTAAGTTGATGTAAATGCAATGCAGGCCAATGGATCCTTCAAATCATTTATAAACAAAATTTATACTGTTGTACAATCATAGTAGATTTTCCATAATATTCTGTAAAACTTCAGATGATTTCTACTTGGCAGCAAAGATTTTGCTATCTCCTTATTGCCATCTATGGCCCTTTGAAGTTTTAGCAGACCATATAGCATAAGCCTAGTAGATATTATTACAAGCAGATATTTCTCAATATGGAAGATCCCAAGTTCAATCTGTGGTATCTCAGCTAATAGAAAACTTCCAGAACTGTTGCTAGTCAGACCAGGCAATACATAGCTAGGAGCTTGGTAGAATTATACTGATTATTCTTGGATCAATGTTAAAATACACATGTTGAAGTGCAAACAATAATGAATTTAAGTTAGTTTCTCTCTATAGAACATATGATTTGCCAGTGACATGAGCGTAATAATATCAAATATTTTTTGCAGGTATTATTGGAAGCCCAGAAAGAACTGGTGGATTATAAAGGCCTTGGCATTAGCGTCCTTGGTAAGGAACTCATCTTGGTTTGGGATTTTAAAGAAAATGAAGATGCAGGGGAAAACTATTAACAATAATACATTTTCTTCACAGTGCTGTATTTTTAAAAATTGTATATTAAACCCCAAGGCTGAAAGAGATTGATATAGAATTCCAGAAATGCTGAAACTGCAGCTTTTGGAAGCCCAGACAGCGGACCTATTGGCCATGTTGGCTGGGAATTATTTAAGTATCTTGCATATGTCGGATATGTCAGGAGAAATACTAGATCAGAAGAAATAAGATTTAGAATTGAAAATGCTGAGAAATCATTAACAACCTCAGCTATGTTAATTGCCATTTGGGTAGCTGAAAATGTCAAAGTTTTAAGGAATCTTGTTATGCACGTATCAGTCTCTGTATTTAAACAAAAATAACCCTAAAATCATATCAACAGGCTATGCCAATCCAGTGCAAATGGCTGGATTAATAAGTGTTATTAACAACTGTTAATAAGTGCCAACAATCAAATCTATGTAATTCTAGGAATTAAATAAATTTAAGGTCAGGCTATCATTTTCCTTCATAAAGCTCAAGACAGAGATGGACATGGAGAATTAGCATAACATTAATAAGTGAGAAAAAGTGAAATGTAGCCTATGATTGATCAAGGTCAATATCTGATTATCAGTGAGAGAGCCAGTTTGGTCTAGTGATTAAGGCACCAGGCTAGAAAGTGGGAGAGTGTGAGTTCTAGTCCCATTTTAGGCTTGAAAGCTGGCTGGGTGACTTTGGGCCAGTCACTCACTCTCAGCCCACTACATCAGGCTTGAGTGAGAAGTTGCTTGGTCAATTCCTGTCTGAAATTAATTTGTTCAGTTTACAATTTCTTAGCTCTTTTTGAAATAAACTGATTTTTAAAGCTGCCTGAATGAAGACAAGTTTAAATGTGATGATTTGAAGAGCTATGTGTATTTTATAATGTGATGTCCTTGATTTTGTTTCTCTAGAAATGAGCCATAGAACATCTGATTTTTCAAAAATCATCAAATCAGCTGAAAACTGCTTACGTGAACTCCTGTGAGTTATCCTGTTTGTTCATATTATTAAAAGCTTGTCTTCTGAAAATACTGTAGCTGTAATATATTTCTCCCATTGTATGTATATTATATTCATGATTTTTCAATGAAACATCTGTGTATGGTTTATTGCTTAAGAAATAAGATGACACACTTATTGTGTTTTGTTTTTTGGCACGGATTGTTCCAAACTTTTTGCAGGAAGGTTCTTCTGTCATTTCTATTCTGTGATAGCTTGTAACAGCCACATCTATATTAGTACTTGACATTAATGGTTGGACCTCAACTAAGTTATCTACATTTAGTTATTGTTAAAATCAGGTTAACGTTGATTGTGTTTAATTTTTCACACTGATCTAAACAGGATTTAAATTTAACTAATTTAATCCAGTGCTGTGTTTTAAACAAATACACTGTTGCAAAGAAGATGCTTTAAAGAATTGTTGAGTAGATTTTAAAATCCCTTTTTTACTAGGAATGTATATAGGATGTAATTGCCAATTGTCCTCACTGAAAATTGTTGTAACAAGTATTTTCATGGAAAAGCAGATCTTCCTTGTCCTGTGACATTGGTCTGCCATTCAGTATGACTTGAATCTTTTTCATTGAAGTCAATTATTAAATACTTACAAAGGGCCGAAGTACAACATTATTCTGCAAAGACTGGTACAATTATATGATAAAAGTTTTGTATGCATGGGCAAATTTGCTTTGGAATAAAAAGTCAAGAGCTTCATGCTGTTTGTTCTTTGGACTGCATTATATCAGAGAGTATTTTCACTTTTCCATTATGTCTTCTAACATATGAGGCTCTTGGGTGGTAGTAAGGCAGAATATGTACATTTTTAGTAGGGCCCCTGCCTGTTGGGTTTTGATTCACTCTTAATACAGTTAGTGCCAATAGTTGTTGAACATACCACTCAAAACGTATTCCAGAGATTCAAAGGTCAAGCATTAATTCCAAGAGATTAGAAAATTGCCTTGAAGTTTTAGAAGTATGCCTCTAATTTTTTTCAATCCAATAAGTGCTGCTTTTGCCAATTGTTGTCAGTTTTGGAGACTAGACATCTATCAAGCATGTCTGCATGCGGCATCTATGTGGAGGCTGGCATGATTTCAAGAGTGTTGCCTTTCATATTCCAAACTGGATGGGGCGAGATGTATCCAGATTGGGTGATTCATACAATTAATGATGATTTCTTGGACATCTTTCTTTTAGAGAGCTAATTAAATCTTATAAGTCAAATATTGAGCCTGTTTTTTCAATTTAGTTTGGCATTTAGAGGAACAGGATAGTTATGTTATGCATAATTTATAGAGCAGTATAAAACTCACACCTACTGGATTATCAAGACCAATTCAGGTTTAAAAGTATAAGCAAAGATATGATTCTTACTTTACAAATAATATGTATTAGTTTGGCAGAAGATGATTATGCACTAAGGCATCATTTGGCGTGCATCATTAGTTTTTAAGTAAGCATCCCAACTACTTTTGGCCACAATACAAAGAGAGGACTCATTGGAAAAGACTGTAATGTTGGGAAAGATTGAAGGCAAAAGGAGAAGGGGACGGCAGAGGATGGGATAGTTGGATAGCGTCATCGACATAGTGGATGTGGATTTGAGCAGACTCCGGGAGGCAGTGGAGGACAGGGAGGCCTGGCATACTGCAGTCTATGGAGTTGCGAAGAGTCAGACATGACTCAGCTACTGAACAACAACTTTTTAAGTAAACATTAAAATAATATGTTGCTATCAAGTTTTTTTTCCTTGGATGGTATCTTTTACCAGGCATAATGAATTCAGAATTCTCATTTTTTTTAATCTTTCTGTTTTGCACAGCAATATACCAGATAATTACAAAGTGCTGTTTCTCCAAGGCGGTGGGTCTGGCCAATTTAGTGGCATTCCACTTAACCTCATTGGGCTGAAAGAAGCCAGGTGTGCTGATTATGTGGTTACTGGAGGTTGGTCAGCCAAGGCAGCAAAGGAGGCAGAGAAGTATGCAAAAGTGAACATTGTGCATCCCAAACTTTCAAGTTACACAAGTAAGTTAACTTGGGGAGACTTACAGTAATATGTACACTTTTCTTCTTTTTACTTACTTTCTTTGTATTTTTTGCTAATGATAGTCCTCACATTATAGAAGGATGTACATATGCACCTTTTCTGTGCCTGTTTTTCTCTTGTCTCTCTGTATACTTATAGCTCTCTACTACTATTCCCTGCAACTGGTCAAAAAGGATAGTATAATTTATTGCATTAAAAGCCACTGAGAGTTCCAGGAGGGCAAGGATACCTGGATCACCTCTATTTTGGCACTGCTTCAGATCTCTGATAAGCATGACCAATGTTGGCTCAGTATTGTGCCCAGGCATGTAACCCATTTACTAAGGGCCCAGATAATCTGTTTCTTCCAGAGTTCTCTGCAACTTCAACTTTTTTTAATCTTCCACAGAAAGGGGAATTTGCAGGATGGACAAAAATTGTCCAGGATGATTGGGTTTAGCAATGGCCTTTTAAGGAGATGGCACACCAGTGGAACCACCTCTCTTTCAGAGAGGCTGACATCATTACATGGACCTTAACAATATGACATCTCCTGAGAAGACTTCAGCATTCAGGATTTAACAAACAAATGGCCAAGTTAATAGTCTCAAAGATGCTATTTACTTTATCAGGAGTTACAGGAATATACTATTTTCACTAACCAAATGAGACGTTGCTTCTTACTACATCTAGTCTAGCTCAATTGGAGACCAACTTTGTGAATTGTGAGTGCTTAGAACATTCATCACAGCAGCCCAATAAATGATTCTTTGGCCTCTCCCTCCTCCAAAATGAACATAAAATAAAGTAAAAGTTTCCCCTGCCAGTCTTGGCTGACTCTAGGGCATGGTGCTTATCTCAGTTTCCTAGCCAAAGAGCCAGCATTTGTCTGAAGATGCTTCTGTGGTCATGTGGCTGGCATGATTATATGCCAAGGTGCACGTATGCTGCTGCCTTCCTACTGAGATAGTACCTATTGATCTACTTGCATTTTTACATGCTTTTGAATTGCTAGAATGGCAGGAGCTGGGACAGACAACAGGAGCTCACCCTGTTGTACAGCAGTGCTTGGGTCTCGAACTTGGGCTGTCGACCTTCTAGCCAACAAGCATAGCGTCTTAATCACTCACACTACCATACCACCACAAAATGATAGGCTGCTGGTTGTGGACTCTTATATATGCTAGATTAGATTTACTCTTCAGTTTCTTCCAGTGGTGCTCTAGGGATCTGGTGTCTCTTTATATTTCATCTCCCAGAGTTCCTCAGAAAACCCATTGGCTCCCACTCCCATTGAAGTACTGAATAGCAAGAGACTGCATAGGAGCTATCTAGTCCAGTCCCTTGTCACCTTCCTATTTCCAAGGAGAAAGTAAGGGCTCAGACATACATTCCTATCAGATCCTTGGGAACTCTTCCCCCTCTAATTTTCCTTGAAACAACTTTGTGTCATTAGTCTTGGGTAGATTGATCCAACAGATCCTACTTCCCTGTGGTGGTGGAGGAGGAGGATTAGTATTAATGCATTAGGTCTTAGTCTTCTTAATAAAGAAGACTAAGTCCTTTTACTTTTTACATGTAGTAGGGAATGTATGCAGAGATCTTTTCTTCTGATCAAGCAACCAGACTATTCATGTGGAGAGCCTAGATGGATGGAAAGAAAAGAATGGAAAGATCTCCATTATAGATACTATTCCATTACAGATGGAAGGAGATGCCTGCCTTTTTGCCTCCTTGAAATGACTAGAGTACTGGTTTCTCTCATTTTCCTTTTTATGGCATAGATATCCTGCTCATTATGTGGCTTTCATATCTTCCTCCTTAAGTATAGTCTCAGATATCAAAGGAAGGTATCCTGGTTCTCTTTGAAGTGACAACAGCAATTTCTTTACTCCTTTTCATCCACCTGCTTTCATTATTTGCAGATTCTGTGATTTGCTTGTTTTTGACCATTGGTTATCTTGTAAACTCAAAGAAATCAGATTTATTTTGGGAAAATACTGATTTCTTTTTCAGGCAAGCATGGTAGCTGATTGAAATTCAAAGACTAATGTATAAGAGGAGGGAGATAATCCTGCAGGAGAGTACAAAAGAAAGATTTTAAGAATCCAGATACTGTTGGCTTCTTTTCTGTATCTCCCTTGGCTTTTCTTAGTTATTAGAATTATATCCTGCTTTTCCTGCAAGGACTCAAAATACTTCCTACTC
Organism: Acrochordus granulatus; assembly: GCA_032468055.1. Taxonomy (NCBI): domain Eukaryota; kingdom Metazoa; phylum Chordata; class Lepidosauria; order Squamata; family Acrochordidae; genus Acrochordus; species Acrochordus granulatus. Next base: position 66,201 of record JANHZU010004609.1, read on the forward strand.
AATATTTTTCAAATTTTGTAAAAGCCCCATAGCATCTGTAGCAGGAATAAGAGGAGGACAGATTGCAAAATATATGTCTTGTATCTGAACTCTCATGTTGTAATCATCTGACCAAAAAGGGAATGGTCTTTTAATCCTTTTATAATTTGGCTCAGAGGCAGAAAGTATTAGGAAAGAATTCCAGGAGACCAGTATTGGATTCACTTATAACTCTTTTATTTGTATAAAATATATTTGTAATGTACTGTCATTCATACTCCATACATATCTACTTTAAGATTAATTTACCATCATTCACACTCCATATGCACTCCATATGTACCTAATTTAAGATCGAAGCATCGTCCCAGAGTTGATCAGACATCTGTACAAGCATGGGGAACCAGACATTGCAGCTGGCTATTCTGCCCACCTGCACCAAAGCAGAGTTCCTGTATTTATGGCACAAAACTCCCGCCTATCAAGGCTCAATAGTCCATAACATTCCTTCAGTACATAGTTTCTTCTTCTTTGTACTGAGATGTTACATTTATCATGTCAATTTCCTCCTCCATGCCTTATTTTATTACTTATTTCCAGTATTCCTTCTTGTGATCATATTGTTCTTTTGTTCTCGACTTCTCATTTTGTGTGCCAACAATGATTCCGCACAAAATCTAGAGTCCCATCATGCTCTCCTGACTTTAATGTTCTTATGAGCCTAAAACTTAACATTAATACTTACTCACAATCTTATGATCTAAATCAACAAGGTAACCATTATAGCACACTGTCACTCTTGTACTGCTTGTGTATTGTCAATTATAAAGGCTCTGCTGACATTTAAGAGTATGAGTACTCAATTTAAGATTGGAGAAATATTAAATTAAGAATTAGGTTTATAGGAGCGTGCATGCTCCAAAAATAATTTCTGTTCCTTTTCAGGCAAAAATTTCTGCTGTTCATTAAAGCAGCCCATCTTTTTTAGGCTTCTGTGTGAGCTTTACAAAGTTGTGACTGCTTTAAAAAGTTGACTCATTCAAATTACTGCAACTTTTATAACAGCTGCAATCTTCTTTCAGGATCAGGCAGAAGCCTTAAAAACGTAGGCCACTTTAATGAATAGGAGAGGTGCTTTACCCATGTGAAGATTTGTTTTTAATAGTTTCCTTTCTGCAGCAAAAGATCAACTTTGTGGCACTGCATTTGGCCTTTACGAGTCATTCCTGGTATATCATTGCAACTAGCCTGCTGAATTAAAAAAAATGACCGTTGTTTTCCATCATCTTATCTTCTTTAGAAATCCCTGATCCAAGCACCTGGAATCTTAACCCTGATTCCTCTTATATCTATTACTGCACAAATGAGACTATTCATGGTGTGGAGTTTGACTTTGTACCTGATGTTGGAAAAGCAGTCTTAGTTTGTGATATGTCATCAAACTTCCTCTCCAGACCAGTGGATGTTTCAAAGGTAACTTTCCCAAAACCAATTTGCAATATGTAATGATCTCAGACTTTCTCTTTCTGAGGCCTGATCATGTTGAATTTACAAACTTGGATAAGTTCTTTGCATTAATGAAGCAGTTAGAACTGTATAGATATTGTAAAACTGCACTCTTGGATATAATATATCCTTTTATTTTTTTCTCCCCAATGTTAAGTTTGGTGTTATTTTTGCTGGTGCCCAAAAAAATGTTGGTTGTGCCGGAGTTACAGTGATAATAATACGTGAAGACTTACTTGGTTTTGCTCTGAAAGAGTGCCCCATTGTGTTGGACTACAAAGTGCAAGTAGAAAATTCTTCGTTATACAACACACCTCCATGCTACAGGTAATTTTGCTGAAGGATCATATTAAATTAATTCTGCTAATTGCTTAGGTGTTATTTATGGTTCACTTTTTGATCAGTAGTGGGAAGGAGAGTCGTGACAAGTTGGAGAACATATGTAAGTTAAAGTTCTGATTTTGGAGTGCTTCTAAAATAGAGCAGATTCTTCAATTTCAGAGGTGCCAAAGGATCTGGAACTAGTGGTTGTGTCCCCTTTTTTATATACTTCTGATCATATGAAGGTAATTAATATCTGAGTAGGAATGCAATGATTGCAAACAGAATGCAAAATAAGACTTATTTGTGGTTTCCTTTGACTATATTGCTCACCGTACAATGAAAGAAACACATGATGTATTTGGAACCAACCCAGGCATTTCTTTGACTGGGTATCTCCTTCCACATCATACTTTTCTATGTAGCTCCTGCAAATACCTGATTGAAATAGAAGTTCACTGGGTGAACTCTCTACCTCACAGGGTTGCTGTGGTGACATAAAGCAAGAGGCTGTACTGTATATCCTAACTTGAGCTCCTGAATGAAAAGGTGAGGGATAAATTTAGCAAGCAAACAAGTATGACATGGTGGCTCATCTCTGCTGCTATTCCATTAACCCTGGATACAATGGCATTATAATTAAACCTTTGCTTTAACTAAACTAATGGTCAAGTAACTTGATATTCTCAAAAGATTTTGAGTACAATCTCTCCCCTTTAACCCTAGTCCATAAATTCAATAATTTTAGGCTTTATGATGCCAGATTGCTATTTCTGGCCTACATTTAACAAGAAAAGGACAGAAAAGAAGTAATTGCCTAGTGGCCCCAAATTTCAGGTAAAGTCTGGTTTAATTTTTCCTTTTGTCCATTAGTGTTGGATACATTCTATCTAGTCCATTTAGCATCAAGACATAAAACTTACTCTGCTAACTTTACTCTTGAGGAAAACTCTTAACAGCATTTAAGAAAATTTGAGTACTGCAAGAAATGGTAACTATAGAACAATCAATTATATGAACTGTTATTACATAATAGAACAGATAATAGGGATCCTCTTTTTCCTTCAGGGCTAATCAGCTGCAAACTAAGCACAATTTATTTTGTAGAGATCATTGGCACAGATACTAATACAGTAGTACTAGCATATTTGCAGAACACACCATAATTATACATTACAGTCTTGTAATTATTAACCTACAAATGGGCAGGGTATGTGCACTCTGAATTTATTTTAAAAAGCAACGTTACAATGCCGTATGTGGTGCCAAAGATCACTAAATTTTCAATTCTGCCTATTCCCTCTTTTCTTCCTTTTTGGTGACCGCGTGGGTTGCCAGGATCTTGAATTAAATGTCCAAGTGTTGGCAGGGTGATGCACTGAATTAAATTCCTGCAGTGTGGATCATTTTAACTTCCTGTCAGTAGTGGACTTGCCTTCCTGACATTAATCTTCTGGGTTAGATATTAATAGCCCCTTTTCCCCAGAAGAAATCTCATTTCTAGCTACAAGGATTTGCCTAATATTTAAATCTGTGACTAAACCTGCTTTAAGGCCAACACTGAGGCTTGCTGTGCAGCTTTAAAATGGATCAGTCAGTGATACTTCCCCCTCCCCTATCTGCTTGGGGAATAGGGAAGGTTTAGTTGAAATTCAGCTCAACATGGAGAAAGGATTCTGTATTGGGCAACTGGGATAAGCAAATCTGACTTTGCAAGAGTGCACAGAGAGGCAGAAAAACGCAAGAATTCATGAATAGAGTACTATCATCAATACTATCATCAGTAACCATGAAAAAAACAAGTGGGTAATTAGCTTCAGTGGATGTGTGGAGAGAGTACTAATATTACATGTGTAACACCAGCAATTTTTAGCAAATTCCAGTATCTGTTTCTCTATTTGAACTTTGATTAATGCACCCAAACTTGCAAAACATTTCTTTTCCTTGCAATTTTTCCAGGGTGAGCAGTTTCTGTTGACTTTACAGCTACATCAGGCTTTTTGCTGCATGTAAAGGGCTTTCTTCAAAAATGAGCTGGTCAAGGTGTATTTGAGGGGGATATTCAAGAGTTCTCAAAAGTGAAATGGATGTCTGTATGTCAGATTTTCTCAAAATGCAGCAGCATTTTTGACAAAGTTTGATCTTATGCACTCTGGGAGCCATAAAAGGGTCTAATGCTCCAAATACATGTTTGCACTGTAATTTCTACAGCAGTGACAGAGAAATTGTCCAATGAGGTTGTTGCTCTGATGGAAATTTCTTGGCACCTATTAGCATTGGCTATTAAGTGTCTTAAAGTAGAGAAGTCCTATAGCAGTGATTCTCAACCTCAGCAACTTTAAGAAGGATAGATTTCAACTTCCAGAATTCCACAGCCACCTATCTTTGAGTTGTTAAGGTTGGGAAACACTGTCCTAAAGGGTGAGAAGCTTTATTGCTTATCATTTGTCTTGCTGCTGGTTCTGCTCAAGCACTTGCTGGTCTAGACAGCTGTGGTGGGAATGGGAATGGGCTTTGATATAATGTCTTTCCCTTTCCCACTCTTTCAAATCTCTATAGTTTTGAGTCAGTTCGATGTTATATATCCTAACCCTAATACTTTATTTATTTAATTGAATGTATTCACTACCCAACTTGCTGCAAGTGACTCTGTGCAGCTCACAATAAAATAAAAACAGAATTTCTTGAATGACTAATTGGTGCTTTTCTTCTTGATTCCAGTATCTACATCATGGGCTTGGTCTTGGAGTGGATAAAAAACAATGGTGGTGTTATGGCTATGGATAAACTCAGCCAAATTAAATCACAAATGATTTATGATATTATTGACAAATCTAATGGATTCTATGCGTAAGTTTGATTATTGTAAAGAAAGGTACTTATAGTAAGGCATGACTTGTTGCCTGAATATCCGTCATGTCAAGAAAGAGGGATTCACTCCTTTAAAACTGCTACTGAAATTTTTCCACATGTTAAAAGCAAGCAGAGAAGTTAATGATCACAGTAGTGGCCTTGTGTGTCCTTTATAAATACAAAAGAAAGAACATGAAACTGTAGCAAACATAGGAAAACGTCACATAAAACATTACTGTGCAAAGCAGAAATACTTTGGAAACATATTTAGAACTTTTGTCTGCTGTAGGAAGGGAAGAAAATGGCAACTTTTTTAAATAAATGAGTCCTAATATCAAGATTGGCCAAACTTTTATTTGGCAAGAGTTTGACTTACATTTGACAAGAGAGGGGAATAAACCTAAAAACAACAGCAAATAGCAAGTTGGCAACTAGGCTTGCAGAAATCCAGACTAACAACTTTCTTTACCGTACAGTTGCCTCTTTTCACCGAGTAATATGCAAAATATAATATGGAAGAGCTATAACATAGAGATGGATTTACATGTTGCATTAAGCTGGGTTTCTTTAACCATCTACAATTGTCTGAATGCCAAGAGCATGCTAAGCAATTAACATAGCAGAACAGAGATCCAGATTTGAAAAGGAAAAAAATGATTTGGATTAAATGGGGTATTTACTTCATAAACCTTGTGCAATCCAGGAAAATATTATTTCATTTAAGGAGAGGCTGACAGGTGTGATGTATGCACTTCTGTGTATCTTGAATTACCTTTCCCCTTCCAGTCTGGTTCTCTTTTCAATTCTAATAAACTTTCCTGAATTTGGCACTATGGTCTGTAAACAGTATAGTAAAATATAGAACAGCTTAGTGCAATATGTGAACATGCAGAAGGTCACAGAGCATCTGTTTTGTCAAGTGTAGAAGAACATTAGACAGAAGAACAGGCAGCCTTCACTTCTGGTTCCACTCACTGCCAGGTTGAGTCCCACCTCTGAAGAGGAAGAAAGCCAGTGTCTCATATCTCTAGGGAGCCTCAATATTCATCGTCCAGGGCTTTTCAGTTTTTTTCAGGTGATGATATCTGTCAGGTAAAACATTCCTCAAAGTTGCTGATCAAGAGGTGAAACTAAAAACTAAATTTTCACTAAACATGTCTGTGAAGACTCTCACTCGTCCAGGGTAATTGCATCGCAACAAAGTTTAAAAAACAGGCATCTG
>JANHZU010004610.1:33767-44778 GCA_032468055.1 Acrochordus granulatus
AGCCACGAAATCGAGCTGGGTGACCTTGGGACAGTCACTCTCAAACCACCTTACAGGATTGGTGTTGTGTGGAAAATAAGAGGAGGAATGTATGTTAAATATGTTTGCTGCCGTGAGTTGTTTATAAAATAATAAAGACAGAGTATAAATAAATAAAAATAATTTTGCAGCCAGCATGTATCCAGCTTAATCAGGGGCTACCATGAGGTAAGAGGTGTCAAAAAATTATATTTTCATGATTATGTGGTCTGGATCCCATCTTGACTCCCCTTATGGAGCACTGGATGTCCTCCAGAATAATTTAATAAAGTTTATATCCCACTTATTTCAGTGAGAAATTACCCATTTCAGTTCCTATGCTTACATCTATGCTTGCATTAATTATTAAGACAGCTCAATAAAAAGATGAATAATGTAAACTGTACATTCATATAAATAATATAATTATGTTTTAAAGAGAGGAGGGGAGAATTTACAGAAACATTTATATCTAGTTATGATTTCATGCTCGATTGCTAGTCTGCATTCCACTGAATTCAGATACAGCTAAAAGCTATTCTCCACACCATAGATTAACCAATTTTGAAATGATTAGTGGCCTGTGCAATGACAAATTGAGAACTGCAAATAATAACTACAATAATAGTTATTATTACAATAATAACTAGATAATCTCTACAGCAGATATGTAGGTTTATAGCTCACAAATCTCAATAATTGTTATAGAGCAGGCCTGGAAGAAAACAAGTTGAGATTGACCGACTGACTGATTGATAGATATCTGGATAGTCTACAGCTGCTCAGTATGATTTTCCCAGCTGTTTATTTCCAGCAATGGTAACAGGAAGCCTGCTTAAGGAATGGTTAGAATATTCAAGAGTACATTTTCATGTGAAAGCCTGAAAGCATCCCATCTTAGGCTCAGAGACACACTGACTTTCAAATCCTATTAATAGATCTTGGAATTCTAAAAACCAAAACAGATCTGAAAAATCTGAAATTGCCATGTACAGGAGAAGGACTGGCTTGTTCTATGTGTAAGAAAGCAAACATTTGTCCATATATAGGAAGAAGCTGTGAACAATTGTTTCCTCATTCAATCACATGAACAAAATTAATATTTTCCTGTTGTGTACCAGTTTCCCCCTTTTATTTTTGCATGGAGAGAATTGGTAACTTCCTTCCTTCAGCCAGTCAGATTTGTCCCAATTTCGTTGCTATAGAGTGGCAGGTGGGAGCAAGAGAATGTTAAAGGAGTGGTTTTTCTATTGAAAATTTTTCTTGGACTCCTGTCCAAGGAAAAGTGGAAAGGAGAAACCAGCCATTGAGCCAGATTTAGTTTCCTATCCTTGCAATAAATGTTATTCCAAATGCAGTGTAAATTGCAATCTGAGTTGGGGGAGAGTAATTTAGTTAAAAAGGGGGAGCTAGAAATTAATAATTATCAGATCAACCTGGTCAGTAATGATGTCTGCTTCTATGGATAGAGTAAAAGATATTAATGAAGGAATGACAGATGTGGAATACATTTTATGTGACAAGACAAAGAATGTACTGAAGTGGAATTATAAATACAGATCTTTAAAAGGGTACAAAAGAAACTGTCTAATTTTTAAAAATTGTAATTTTTAAAATTAAAAGGCAAATATAAATGATAAATTGGAAAATGTTTTTTATTAGATCTACAAAAAAGGCTTGTTAAAACTTTGTGAGGGAATAAAGAATAATTTGTTAGAAATAACTCAGCTTTCCAACTTAAAATAAAACTAGAGAGTTTGACATAAAGACAAAAATTTAATATTTTTGCAAAGATGGGTGCACCAAGTACACACGGGTACAGTGGATACACTTAAGCAGGTAATCCTTACACATTTATACCCTATTTCCAGCCGGATGTGCCCTCTTCCTTTTCCCCATTGGATAGGTATGCCGGAATGTACAGCCTATCAGAACTGCCTAATAAATCCCACCTTAATTAATATCTACCAGTACTCTAATTCTATCTCCCCCAGCCCTTATTTGTAATTTTCCTCTTTTAGTTATACCCATGTGAAATCTTGAGTCATCTTTTTATTTATTCCTTCCTGTTAGCCTGGTGATAATGAAACCACCTTTGGTTTCTGTTTAATTAATCCTATCAGAGCCTTCAACAAGTCATTCGGCTTGGTCACCCTTCAACAAGTTATTTGGGAAAGAATGTGTGCTTCTCAGTTGATCTTATCAAGGTTACAAATTACTTCTTTTTTTTAGAAAACAGATATTTGGAGAAAAACATGTTCTTTATTATTTCCCCACAAATTGAAGAGAAATCAAATTGCATGACAATTATTGATTGAATTAAAGATTAAGTAAACAGAAGGAATATAAAGTTGGTTTATTTGATCAAGATCAAAAACATTTTTTTGCAATGTTCTGGTAGCCCTTTATGGACTTTAGGATGATATTAGGATTGAAAAATTAATGTTTTATGCATTTGCTTATAGATGAGAGATGGGATACGGGATGAAGAAAAAACAAAATGGCCCTAGGAAGTAATTAAATACAAGAGAGTATTTATTTCTGCAACTGCCCATGCAAGACAAGAAGTGAAACTACACATTTTTGTGTATTGGACTTGAAAACAAAATAGATTTATGAACAGCCTCTGGAATGTAAACCATTTATAAGGAGACCCCTGTTTGTACATAGATTCAATGTGACTCTCACATTACTACTTCAGTACTGCAATTGTATAGCTGACTGCTATAGGGCAGCCAAAAGATATAATGCATTCTGTTTGCCATCTAGTTTGGTATTCTTCTTACTACTTTGTGAATCAATGATTGTGGCCAATCCATTTTAGAATTAGATCTTGGACTACCTGTCCTTTTGTCTCCACTAGGCTTATATCATGAGCACATCAAGAAGGCATATAAATGTAGATGATATTGTACATGTCTTACTATTATCTGAAATTTTAAAATCATCTTTAGATAAGACATCCATATAAATATACTGTGAGAGTTTATAGTCAGAAATATATTTTCCTACCCCTGTATGCAGTCACAATAAATTATGACCTGAACCAAAGTAGAATTTAGGATTTGGGGATAGTGGCACCAACCACAATCCTAATTTCTTCTACAAATTCATTGCTTTGTGGGGTGCCATAGGACTCAATGCTCCCTCTGCTCCTTTTAAACATCTACATGAAATCCCTGGGTGAGATCATTCATCACCATGGGATGAGGTATCGTTGATGATACCCAGATATATATCTCCATCCCAGGTGGAGAGAGTGATGTGGTGGACATTCTTTCACAGCGCCTGGAGGCTGCAGAGGCCTGGATGGGAGCAAAAACTTCAGCTGATTTTGGTAAGATAGAGTGGCTGTGGGAGGGCCCCTCTCTATCCAAGAGCTTATCATCTTTGATCTTGGGTGGGATTGCATTACCCCAGACAGATCTAATGTGTAGCTTGAGGTCCTCCTGGACTCATGGCTCTTACTTGAAAAGTAGGTGGCAACTGTGGCTAGGAGGGCCTTTGCTCAATTTCATGTTGTATATCATTTATGTCCTTTCCTGGATAGAGAGGTTCTAGTCATCTCTTGCTTGGATTATTTCAATCTGCACTATATGGGGCTACTCTTGAAAAATACCTGGAAGCTTCGGTTGGTGCACAATATGGCCACACAAGTAATTTTGGTCATCGGAAGAAGGGAGCATATAAAACCTCATTGTACAAACTGCATTGGTGCCAGTCTGCTTCGGATCCAATTCAAGGTGTTGGTTGTGACCTATAAAGCCCTATATCTATGGGCCCAGGATATTTACAGACCCCATCAATTAAAGAATTCCAATTGTGGGGTCCAGAAGGAAAGCCGTCTCTGCTACCAGCCCCACCCCACAGAATATTTTACCCCGAGAGGTGAGGTAGGCCCTCATTTTCTTGGCCTTCCAAAAAGGGGTGAAGACCTGACTTGCAGCTTTGTATGGTGAGCCCAAGTGAGGATGCAGGCGAAGAGCCCCCTTTGCCTTTTTAATTAATTTAATAGTCTTTGCTCTTGCCTTCTTTTAAATGTTAAATTCTACATTTTTAACTTTTATATTGTTTTAAATTTTAACATTTTATTGTGCATTGCCCAGGGTTCCTCTTTGAGGAAGATGGGTATTTTTAACGTGAAAGATACATAAAGAAACAGAATGATAGCAAGGTTTCATTTCTTAGAGTGCTCTTCTGGTTAATTTGCCTCAGCCTCCCTCTCCTTAATTGTTGGGTACTATATTCAAACCAATATTTATTTTATGTTCTTGTTCTCAGGAATATTTATCCTATCTCTTGGCTTCTTATCAGTCCTTTAGCTGAGTCCTTTAAAGTGCAAGATTGTGTTCTTTAACATCATCTATGCAAATAAGAATCTTATTTAGATCAAACACTGTGATTTTTATGATCATCAACAATAGTTTCTAACAAGCTCTTAGAACTGCCATTTGGAAGGACATTTTCAAAATTGCCGTCATTCCAAAAAGTTCAATTTCTACCCTGTTGTGATCAAATATGCTGGAACTGAAGAAACTGACAATATCTACAATATTCATCTCCCCAAAATGACACTGATATCCATGAAGACTTTTATAATTACCATTATAACTCCTTTTAATTAATATCTTCTCATATCATTGCATCATGTAACAGGATCTGGATTTTTATTGTAATAGAATGCAACTGAGAAAACAGTCCTGGATTATTGAATAGAACAAGATGTTTAATTTCCTCTGTACTATAGAGTATATTTTGTATTTTAACGGTATGGAGAGACTATCAGCAAACTCCATTCCTGAGCTTTGCTGAAACTATTCTTAATAGAGAGTTCTGGTGATTTGAACCATTTTGCTGGCAAGGAAATGGCAAGGCAAATAAGAAAGCATTCTTTGCTGCTATCCTGGTGATTGAAAAACAAAAACCTTCCAATTATGCATCATGAAATGGAATAAATTTAAACCAGCTCAAGTTTATTGAATAGGTAGTGTAGTGAATGATAAAGAAAGCTTGCAATCCAGTGGTTTCTTAGCCTTATTAAGCCCCATATCCTTTTAAGGATTTTCAAGAAATCTCTCTCCTCTTAATCTGACAGGAAAACAGGAAGGGATATCTGTTGTTGCATTTCCTCCTCTAAGGCCACCCCTGACCTTGAGGAAGAACTCCAAGCCTTCCAGTGGACCTAAGATTTGTCCCATAAGATATTACTGATTTATTGTATATGCTGAAATAATAGCTTGATAATATTCAGGAATAATATTATTCATGCTGTCATGAATATTGTTATATGTGAATAAAAAATGAACACCATCAAAGTTCTATTTTAGCTTCCTATTGCACTGTAAATATACCATCAAGTCTCATCTGTAGATGGCCAGTGTGAGAGCCTGTAGTTGTAAAGAGCCCTGAATGAAGTAAAATATCTGAATCCTTTCCAGTCAGTTTTCAAGCTTGGCTATGGAATCAAGGTTATGTGGATATTCTTATAGATGGCCTGTGGTAAGACTAGGATGGGGAGTCCAACCCTCTAAATTTTGCTGTATCTCAGCTGTTTTTAATACCATCATTCACATTGTCTTCTTGTATCTTCACCAAGGACTGGGAAGCAATATGGGGAGAGAATACTGTTTGGCAGTTGACTTTCCTCTAGTATAGGTGGTTCCACTCAGTGGTAGTAAGTGAAATCCAGCCCATCTACAGACAAATAGGTTGTAGAAGGCTGTTCTAAAGAATTCTTTTTTGTGGTCTAAGTTAAGCTCTATGAGATGACAGATTGAGGGAACAGGCATTACTTGACTTTCTGGAAAGACTTTTCTTGCTATTAGGGTAATGCAACATAATCTTGAAATCTTATTGAAATAATTATCCTGCACAATTTATATCTAGTGTAGTTAAGATGAGATTATTCTGTTGTTTTCAGGATTTCCTGCTTTCTTGGACTGTTTTGTGATGTGGACAATAAAATATTTTCAATGTATCACTTATGTAAAATTAAAATTGAAATCAATTTCAAATATTAACTTGATTAAGTGAAAGATTAAGTGAATGGTCAATGAATTGTATATGATAGGAGAAAGACAGAAATAATGAAACTTGTGAAGAATGTCAAGATTTTGAGGGAAATGTGGATTGAATGACTCATAATTTATGTGGTACACAATGTAATTGCTACACATTTAGATGTTGTACAAGTAGGCATTTTCTTATCCTGCCTTAGGAATTTCTTTTTATTTCCTGCAGATTTAATAATGGAATCAGAAAGGAGAACATCTTTTCTGTTTCTGGAGTAAGCTTATAAAGACAGCACAAGGCACTTTCCTAAATCAAGAATGTGAATAGGATTCTTTGTATAGCTGTCATCAACTATAAGAGCCAAATTAACTTTGAGCATCTAGCTCTTGTAAATCTCTTGTCAGGAATCATAAATACCAATTAACCAGATTACATTAAGTAGCTTGTGATATACTTATCATATGACCACTTTATCATGTGTCATTTTCTTAATCCAATGGCAGAACACATCACAGGTAGTCCTTGAGTTATGACTATAACAGAACCTGCCCATTGCAAGTTATGGAGTTTAAGAGAGAGATCTCAAGGTTTCAGTTTAATCATCTCTCCTCCAGCCAAAGGTTGGTTTTGCATACATGCCAAAGTGGGATTGTAAATGGGGGGCAATTTAAATCTTGTCCCCCCCCTGTTAATTAAAAGATTTAAAGTCTTAATATATATGCTTTCTTTTATCCCTCTCGAAAGCCAGTTGGTTTCTCTATCAAGAATTTGAAATCTGCAATCTTGGATGGAGTATTCTTTTTCTCTAAGATGAAGATGTTCAACCGATGTTTCTGAAAAATTATTGATTAAATCTCTTGTATAATTTCTGTTTCATTTCCCCAGTGTAAAATTCTGAGCAAGCTTCATTACATTGAATGGCATAAATGACGTGCTTGTGTTGGGATGCGCTAATTTTTGTTGTATTCATTGGTTTGAATTGAATCCTAATATTTTTATTTAAAATTCTTCGAAGTTTCTCGGATACTCCAGCAACATATGAAATAATTACACTGCTTTGTCAGTTTAAATCTTCTTTCTTAGATGTAGAAGAGGACAGATTAGATCTTATAGTGGCTTTGATAAAGGATCAATTTGGATAGCCACAATTGTTAAGATTTTTTCTGATATGCAAATTTTTCTTGAGGCAACTTGCCTAACTTAAAGGATGCACTTGGCTTAATTTTTCATTTTGTTCTCTTTTTTGATAGTTTTCTTTAATATTCATATGTGACTGGGTGGACTTGCTAACAGTTTCCCATTGCATATATGTTTAATGTAATTATATTAGTTCGTTGACAGTTACATTTCACATGAGATCATGGCCACTACTTAAATTTAAATCTAAATTTATTTCTGACATGGTTGGTTCTAAAACCATGTGTTCTATGACACAATATTTAAAATTTTGATTTCTTCGTTATGCCTAAGTATGTGAAGGTAATCAAGTGCCTCCCATTATTATAAAACTTATACCACCATGCCTCTTCAACAACTCAATATCTCCTTCAGTACTTTTATTGCCTGGGCAATAGCATATCCTCAAATCTAATTGACCTATGTGACCAGATATAATGACATCTTAATTGAATCTATGAAGGTACCTTGTCTGCCAATATTTTCTAGTATGTGAGATTTGAAGCCTGACTATATAGAAAGAGAAATTGTTTCCCAGTGCATCCTGTTCTGCCCTTTATGTCAAGTTTGTACTTGGTAATGGCTGTATTCCATTAGTTACTACCAAACTTCAGTTCTCTCTTTCTGTGTTTTTGGCTTGGAGGCTTCTAGCATACATGTGTCATTTTTCAGATGTTGGTATGAGCCTTTTTTATATCTTTTTTATTTTTTCAGTTTCTCAACTGAAACAAACATTTTGAGTTTGAAAAGGATCTGGATGAAAATATTTTGCTCGCTCTATAAAATATATTTATTTTTAACTACTTTTTTTGAAATGATAGATCTACACATGAGAAAGATCGTCATGACCGAAGATATGTTGAGGAATATCGAAATGACTTTTGTGACATAGATGACCAAAAGCATTATCACAGACACTATGAACAGAGTCATTGCCATCAATATAGCAAATCTTCTGGTCGAAGTGGGAAAAAGAATCATAAAAGAAAGCATAAGAAACATGATCCCAGTTTCAGCTCACATTCGGTATGTATGTTTAAAAAACTAAAAATATATTATTGCTTTTAGGCTACTTCGAGGAATATTAGATTCTCTGGATATAAATATTTGAAGATTTGGTACGAAGAATTACATCTGCATTTTATTTTAATATTTGTGTGTGATGGTGCGTGTATGCCTTTAGATTCTTCTATAGTGAATGGCATTTACTGTATGAGTTTTCATTTGACTTAATTTGTCCAAATCTTGGAAAACTCAGATTACTTCATTGCCTTTTATCTTGCAGCTCAAAAAATAAAAATAACTGTCTTACCACTACTTGAATTAGTCTTACATCATGGTGAAGCAACCTTGTCTAGCTTGTTCCTTGTTCTTCAAATTGGATCTATTTCATTGGAATTAATTCATTAATATGTCTAATGAATTCATCATGTTTCTGTGCAATAATTTCAAACAAATATTAGGCATTGAATGATTTTATTGTTGGAAAATCACTTCAATAGTTAGCAATATCTGGATATCCCACAAATAATAAAGTGTTATCTTTGTATATATTCAGATTTAAAAATGTTCAAATTTAAGACTTTGTTCTTACAGATATGTATTCTCAGAATATTAAGCTACATTTTATGAATTTTACTAATATTTCTCTCTTTAGCTTGTCCAGTTATGAAACTTAAGTAGTTGCATGAATAATTTATCAAATTACAATTTTTAAAAAACACCAAGATCAGGCCTGTTTTATAAAGTTAAAAATGACAAAAACGTGCTTTCAACTAGCAAAAATAAATAATTTAGACTGTAATCTTAATTTCAGTCTTCTGTTAATGTAATATTTAAGAGACAAAATTGTGTTGTGTTTCTATTGTCTGACAACTTTAAGTATGTATCTGAAAATCTGTTCCTTGCCATGTTTTTCTTCTGTAACATAAACTGTGCCCTGTGAATTTCTGGGGACTGAATTTGAAATTGCTCCTGCCAACTGTTCGTGGCCTGGTGCGTAACTGAATGCCTGAATATCCCTGCTGAATGAATTGCGTAATCTACCCTGAATTCACTCTGATATATTGATTGGCTGGACGATCTTGGTGCCGTTTCCAGAAGAGCCACCGAAGGAAAAGATCCAGGAGTGTAGAGGATGATGAGGAGGGTCACCTGATCTGTCAAAATGGAGACGTACTAAGAGCAAGATGTATAGAATATTTTTCAACACTTTTAAAAACAATTTCAGCAAAACCTCTGTTTAGAATAGCATGTTAGAGGAGAAGTGGGGGAGGGGCTCAGAAAGCTTCATTGGTCTCTTTTATCTTTTGTTTTGTCCTTGTATTCCTATTTCTTTTCTGTTTCTGTATTCTTAAATATTGCTGTTCAGACAACCACAAGTAAATAAAGTTTAAAGCTAGACTGATAGCTAGATAACTATTTTGTGACATCAATCCAATAAAAATAACACATTCCGAAGCAGACAGTAAGTTAATGATATTATAATGATAGCCTTAATAATGTTCAACTTTATATAGCTAGTTCAATAACAGATGGAATGTATTTCTTTTTTTAGATGAAGTTATTGCTACTCTAGGAGAAGGCGCTTTTGGGAAAGTTGTAGAATGCATTGATCATCACATGTATGTATACTGTTTTGTCAAAAGTATTGTCAAACAAATTGTATGAAGATAGAAATTCTATTATACATACTAGTAATTTAAGTAAATCAAACTTCAAAAAAAGGTTCAAAAATATTTACATGATAACTCTATAGTCAAACCTAATAATTTAAAGTTTTCTGCATTTCCTGCACTAAGGATGTTAACCTGGCATGACAGTGAAATTCTTGCATTCCAAATCCCAGCTCAGAGAGGTCTTAGCCACACAGCATGCCAATTTCCAAGCTATATAGAGTCTTTACTGTCTTTTTATTAAAACTTCAATCATTTATAGTTGTGGCCTTTTTAATACATTATTTAAACTCATTTCTTTACTATTATATTGATACATGCAACTAAGAATAATAGACCATAATAACAAACTTCTAAAATACATAAGGACAACATGATAAGGAGTCATGATAACTATTAACAAATAGTTTGCAGCTTAGGCTGTGGGACATATGAGATTTTTAGCCTAATTTCAGACATACTTTTCTTGAAAGTGGCTGCTTGGAGAAGACAGAGCATTGGGGGAGAAATGGTGCTGTCTCGCCCACTGTTTCTTTCTGTTGTGGAATAATGGAATTATTCTTAGAGGTTGATTTATACTTCTTTCTAACTATACGTAGGTGTCGATGCATACCTAGACTACCAAGGGTTTTTGGGTAAGCATACGTTACAGATGGTTGAATGTACACACCTCTCAAATCTCAACTGTACATTGTGCAAAGGTGTGCATCCTGCATGCCAGTTGGTTGATTCCTGCTGGGAGGCGAGCAGATGGCTACCTTTATTGTTTGAGTACCCCTAGTTAGAACATTCATGTTCATAGAAGTATAAATGGGACAGCTCTGCAGCCATCTCTAAATGGCAGACATATATGTTTGCATATGCACAGTTGACAAGAAGTATAAACCAGCTCTGAGCCAGTGAGGTCCTCAGTAAAAACAATGGGTCACATTCCTGCCCTAAAAAGTGGAGTTCCTATAATGTGTACTGAATTTAACATTTACATGTTTATCTTTGTATTTTTAAGTTTTATGGATTCTTCATTTAGTCTTTTTACTGATTCTTGGAGGTTGATTTGATGTAATCCAATAGGATATTGGATTACATGTTTATGGTCTTGTCTGTGAAGACTCACTTGTCCAGGGTAATTG
>JANHZU010004610.1:57021-75194 GCA_032468055.1 Acrochordus granulatus
GGAATATAGACTTGACTTTTGTGATGGGTAAGGAATGAATGTGATGAAAGAAAAGTTTATTCTCTCAGTCCTGAGAATGAGAAGAGCATGAGAAAGAAATAATCCTGCTTTGATTTTGTTTGATATAAGATGGGGCAGATTTCAAGACTCTACAGTACATTTTGTTTACACTACAACAATAAATAGCATTCCTGCCATGCCAGTTTCTTAACTCTGCCTACCTTGAAAGGCTAATAACCATATTGAAAATTGCTCAAAATATGTGGGAGTTCCTAAAACAGGAGAAATTAACTACAAACAGCTATTGAGAATAAAATTAAATAGAGTACAGATGAATATGAATACTCCAAAAGTCATGGAAATCTGAGATTTAGAAAAGAAATATAGGCAATGGAAACAGAGCAGAAGTACATATGGGTGGCTGAATTTGTTGAGATGAATTAAGAATGAATTAAGATTGGCAAAGCTGCTTTGTATAAATTGAAAATAGAAATAGTGTTAGCTATTCAGTGAAGATAGCAAAAGATTAGTAAGGAAAAAAAACAGGCAAAATTATTTAATTTCTATTTAGACTCAGTCTTATCCCTTCTTTACTAAATCAGCAACACATCTTTTAATTGTCACCATGGTCTAGATCACTCTTAAGTTGTGCCAGCCGTTATACCCCTTCCATCAAAAGTTCTTCCTCTAGGTAGCTATGGCTAAATGCAGGCTATCACAGGAAGAATATATAGATGTTCTCAATTTGCAATGTTTCCCAAACAGCTCTCCTCTTTCCCAGGCACTGAGAAGTATAACATATAGCTACTGTACAGTTGTAACCAGAAAGTGGGACCAGAAGATTTCTGTTCAACCTCATGGTGTTTATGGTGTGCCACTCCACAAGGCTTCATTTATTCTCCTACACTATTCAACTTCCATACAAAACAGCAATCAGATAATCAATATTCTTACAACATTCAGCTCTTTCCTTTTTTTTAGTAGATCCAGGTGAGGCAGTAGAATTGCAGGATAAATAAACAAATATTAATAAGATTATGGCTAACAAACTAAAGTTCAATCTGGACAAGACAGAGGCTATTAGTGAATATTTTATCTGTCCAGTTATATTTAGCCTTATAAATATAGTCTCTCAAAGGATCAAGTTTGCAACCTGGATTGTGGCTGGTTCCATCTCAAATAGTAGAGGCACAAATAAGTTCTGTGATACAAAGTTTCAGAACTCACTTCCCAAGTATTGACTAGTGCATAGCTAAGCTATACCTAGTTACTATTTCTCTGTTCAATACAAAGGGGGTGATTATGTGATGTAATAAAGCCTTGGGGATAGTCTCCTGTTGCAATCCTATGGGATTTTTCCAAAACAATGTTTGATTCAACCATCACCCAAATTCTGAAATCTGTGACATAAGGACTGTACAGATCTTTTGCTTTGCAAATGCTCTCCTTTTTATGAGTATTTCATTTTTTTGCAAATAATTTTATTAAAATATCATAAAAGATAATAGAAACTAAAGTTAAACATAGCAAAGAGAATTTTTTTTTTTTATTAAAAAAATCTAACCTTCCTTACTTTAGCTAGAGAAAAAAAAGTAAAATAAGTTTAAGTAGTATAAAATTAATATTATATAAAATAACTATATGGGAAAAAACTTTTACATCATATCTATTTTAAACAAATCCAGTAAGATATCAATACATTCAGAAAAAAAATCACCCAGAATAACATATTCTATTTTATCCCTAGATGAAAAAACTGATTTTATAGTCTTTTTTTCTTCTATACAATACAGTTTTCCTCTGGAATCAATTCAGGTAGTTGTTAATTTTTATTACAAATTTATTTAGCACTTTAAATAGCATCTTTTATAAATCCAGAGAAAGGAAATTATTCAAATTATTCTCTGGGATTCTCATTTTTATTTTTTTCTTGATTTTTAGAACCTCATCCAATGTATCTGGTGACAGATTTGTATACAAAACATTCCTAACCTCCTTGAGTAAACTTTACTGCATATCTCTTTCTGTAATATTTTAATTTGATAGCAGAACGTTCTCTAGTAGACAAAACATTTCTTGATACAGCCTTTTACGCAGTTCTTCAAAGATATCTCTGAGTATTATTGTAAATTGCTTGTCTTTGACTCCAAACTCAAAAACAATTTTTTCCTATAAGCATGCATTTATTTTTTTGAAAAGCAGTTTCAAAATCTTAATATTCAAAGTCTAAAATCCATTTTTTGAACCATTAGGACTTTCTTTAGGCAAAACCTTATCTTACTTTTTGCTATTTAATTTCTCAGAAATTATAAATCTTCATATTCTTATATTGAGAATTAAGAGTATTCACTCATCTGATGTTTCCAATGTTGTATTCCAAGTCTACCTTAAATCCATTAATAGGCAATTTCTAAAAATAATTAGTAAGGGAAGTGCACAGACTTAGTGTCCTTGAAAGGCTTCAGTTTGGAGCTGGAGCAAAATGGCGAATTCCCCTATCTCCTGATTCTCCCTCGCACCCCAATGAGATTGCTGTCTTGTGATCTCTCCATGAAGAAAAGGGGCAACCATAAGGAGAAACATCTTTGGCAATCTCATGTCATTGTCTTTGGCTCCCTGTACATAGTTGCAAATTATCAGCTCATATTTGTGGATCTGTCTTCAGCTGGCCACCTTCCCCTGGAAGCCTCTTTCGATGACTATTTCCATTTTCTCATTTTTTAATTGAACATATAAAACCCAAAATAAAACTAAAACAGTTTTAGAAAAAAGAATAACCCCAATGGCTGTCCTATATAGCCACTATCCTACATTGTCCTTCAGAGCCATTATGTAGGATAGATAGGCAGAAGACTAGCAGAGGGCATCCATGAACACCAACTAGCAGTCAGAAGACATGATAAAAACTCCTTAATCTCACAAAACATGCACTGCCTTAACTATAGCTTCAGTTGGGAAATTCTAAGCATCCTAGACCAAGCTAAAGCCAAATTGCAACCTAAATCCTGGAAAATTGGCATTCAGACAAATCCACGAGTAAATATATAGAAATAAATAATAATTACGTATCATTCAAAAGAGGCAAAAAAAAGCTAAGAAGGAAACAAAAAGATCAGAATATATCTTTTCTAACAGCCAAAACTCAGATAAGTAGGGATTAATATCAGGCAAACAATCAAGCAGAAAACAATACCCAAATCTATTAGGTTACTGATCAAAACTACTAAGGGAGAAACTAACACTCCTACCAAAAAAGACAGGGAGCAAACCCAAATTCACTCATACTAATAATGTTACCTATTGAGTAATGAAACATTTGCAAGCTCAGAAAGTATCAGCGACTTGTCAATTCAATCCTGAACTATGTATATTCACTTTAAATGAGACTCATCCAAATCAGCTTCCCAGCCTTTTAAAAAGTTTCAGGAGATTCTGTTTTGTTTAACCTAAGCAGTTTAAACAAGAATCCTTCCTCTATCTGAAAATGTTTTCGACATTCCACAGAAAAATCACCAAGAATCCAGCTTTATGTGTTTTCTCTGAATTAAGTTCCAGATGTACATAACTAGGGTGAGAATTTCTATGACATGCCATATTTTTCCTGGAACCTTTATTTGAATGTATAAGTAAGTTAAAACATATTTTAGAGTAATTTGTTAAGAATTAACAAATTCTTTTGCCTGAAAAGTCATATTTTGACTTTTTAAAGGTGCTATGTCATATTGCTGCTTAATTTTGATACAAACATCATATTTTGGTCATATTTGGTCATTGGCAACCCTCCTGATAAGCCAGCAAATTTGAGCCAGCAAAGAAAGTGAGACTTTGCCTGTTTTTTTTCCTTTTTCTTATTTGCTCCCCAACTCAGGGAAGGCTGTGTGTTTGTGTGTGTGTGTGTGTGTGTGTGTGTGAGAGAGAGAGAGAGAGAGAGAGAGGTGGGAACAAAGGCTTCACCCTGACCAGGCCTCAAAAAAAGGTGAGAATTTGCATGTTTTGTTTTCTTTTTCTTATTTGTTTCCCAACTCAGGGCTCTCTCTCTCTCTTTCTCTGTCTCTATCTCTGTAAGAGAGGGAGAGCAATCTTTTTCAAAATGACTTCAGCAGGCAGAGGCTTCTCCCCTGACTAGGTCTGAAAAAAAAGAGAATTTGCCTATGTTTTTTTTTCTCATTTGCTCCCCAACTCAGGTATGTGTGTTAGAGGTGGTGGAGTCACATGAGAGATGCAATCTGATATCAACAAAAGTAGATGTTCAGTGAGTGTGAAATTATGGCATCTTGTTCAAGAATTTGGGGAGCAGATTGTCAGTAGCAATGGTGATATTTTGCATTGTGAATTGTGTGAAGTTGGGGTATTGGCCCAAAAGCTTTTAATATTCAACAACATTGTGACACCATGAAACACAAGAATTGTTCAGCAAGATTCACCTTTCTGAGAACAGGTGACATCTCTTTTTTGAGAGAGCTTCTTCAACTGCAGGTTCATCAAATATCCAGTCAGAATTTTGTAAGGATCTCTATACAATGATGGCTACTTCAAATATTCCCGTAATGAAATTAGGTAGTGGTAGCCTCAGATATTTTTGAGAAATTGAGAAAGTCTTTTGGATTAAAGGCGAAACATCTTCAACTTGAGAAAAATCCAGTCCAGATGCCTGTTTTTTAAACTTTGTTGCGATTCTAAATAGACTTGAAGCAAAATTTGAAGACTTCAAGCCAGAATTTTCTCCAGATGCATTTGCTTTTTTCAAATTTGTTCCGATAGCCAACTGTAATGTTGAACTAAAAACAGGACTTTTAAAGAAAAAATATGATTTTAGAATTTTTCTGAAATTAGCACCCAATTTTTAGAAATCTGTACTTACACACACACAAATTAAAAGGTTTCTCCAGATACAAGAACATACTGGACAATAGAAAGAGTTTTGAGTTTGATAACCTCAATATATGTGTGGTCATCCAGTACAATTCTGTTGTTTAGGAAAACTAATCAAGAGATGACCACTTAATCACAAAAAGTTCATTTGATTCCTTCAGTACTAACACTTCTACACTGGAAGTGAAGAAGAATAAACCTTTTAATTTGTGCATGTGTGTAAGTACAGATTTTTAAAAATTGGGTGCTAATTTCAGAAAAATTCTAAAATCATATTTTTGCTTTAAGTCATGTTTTTGGTTTAATTGGTAATACTTAAATTATTTTAAGATCATAAATACTTGCATATTTTAACATTTTTAGATCATAGAAATCTTTGCCCTGTGTAACATAACTAAAGCAACAATGCTATGCAGCAAGCTTACTTTTGGGTACTGTTCCCACTCAAAAATGAATAGAATTTAAAATACTGTAATAATGTTCTGAAATGTAAATAATTTATCATCTTAAGCATTTGCTATAGCAATAAAATTCTGAAGGAATGAAATATTCTCAAATATTTCTGCACCTATTTGTGAATAAAAAAGATGCAAATTTTCTGATATTTCTTCTTTCTGTGCAGAAATTTCTGTGCACTATACATGAAGTATTTGAGGATTTATGTATTTATGGAGGATAAGAGTATAATAATTTATTTCCGTCTCTCTCCTCTGCATTACCTTTTCAAAAATTTTAGTATCATGAAAGCACTTTTTAATTTTCTGAAAACATCCACAATGACATCTGCTTGAAAAATAATATTTATTCTAGATTTTATATTTCTAAACTATGCTCTTTATTTTCTGGAAACTTTCAACATCTCATTCAGGACCATTTATCTGAGAAGACAATATTAGTAGTGTGCCTTTAATATTTGCATATTTAAGAGCACATTAAGGAAAGTGCAGTTTCTAATAAATAGCTCTTTTTTATGCTATAATATTTTGGGGGACTACTTATTTCTGAATACTAAAATATCCAAAATATCTCCCTTCCATATCCAAATAAGCACATATAGGGTGTATCATTATTTTCTTTTAAATGACAGAATATATGATTTGTAATATTGTTCTTATTCACAAATCATAAGCATTGATTAATGAATTATGTATATACTGTTAGGGGCGTGATGTCCAATCAATTAAGATGCTGGGCTTGTTGGCTGGAAGATAGGCAGCCTGACTTCGAGACCCAAGTGTCACATAATGGGTTGAGTATCTATTACATGCCCCAGCTCCTGTCAATCTAGCAGTTTGAAAGCATATAAAAATTGAAGTTGATAAATAGCTACCACCTTTGGTGGGAAGGTAACTGTGTTCCATATGTCTTGGTGTATAGCCATGCCAGCCACAAGACCACGGAAGTGTCTTCAGACAATGCTGACTATTTGGCTAGAAAATGGAGATGAGCACCACTTCATAGAGTCATCATGACTGGCAGGGGAAACGTTTACATTTTATATACTGCTCCTATAAGAAACAAACCCACCAAACTTTTCTTTAGATCCCAGAGAGCAAGAAGCATTTTAGTTCCTACAGTATTTAATGCTAGCTCAAAATAATCTCCACTTTATCTCTGCATCAGGAAGCTGCATCTTGCTGCTTCAATATCTCTTCCTACCACTAAGAAGGATGTCAATTCTTTTGGGTATCATATTCCAAAACTGCAAGAGTTATCTTAAGCGATTAGAGAGGATGGTGGGAGTTGTAATTCAACCCATTTCAAGGGCACTAAATTTGGGAAAACTGCTTTTTTAACATTACAAAATTTCTGTGGATACTCTTGAGTGTAACAAAATGATGTTTTCAAGAAGGAGATGTAATGGAGAGGAATAGCCAGAGATATTGGTAAGAAAATTACTCCAGGGAGGTTGTAGCTGGATATGAATCTCACCAAATCATGAAGCTTATGTAACTTATTTATGATTTCATTATGCTTTCCAAGGCAGCACCTTCTTAATGTATTATAAAAAGTCAACTTCAGCCTAAATTATTAATCTAAGTATCCTCTTTCAATATAAGAGATAATAAAGTATATATTATTTTCATCCAAAATAATATATAAACATCACATCTAGTGGTCTTCCTGGTATTTAAATTATAGAACTAAATACATGAAGAGCCAAAAATGGTTTCAGATTGAAAGGCATTTCTAATCTATCCAAGGTCGGTGGCTCTAGTTCAAGATCCAAGAGCTGCTACGTAAGAGGTCAGCTCCCATTGTCTGCCTACCAACTGCTAACCTATCAGTTCAAAAGCATGTAAAAATACAAGCTTTTTTTTTTTTGATAAATAGGTACCAGCTTCAGTGGGAAAGGTAATAGCATCTGTGAGGCATATAGACATGCCGGCCACTTGACCATGGAAGTGTCTTCAGACAAATACTGGCTCTTTGGCTGGGAAACGGTGATGAGCACTGCCTCCTAGATTTGGCCACAACCAGAAAGGGAAACCTTTATCTTTCACCTTTATCCATCCAAAGAAGAATGCCATTTGAGAAAAAGGTAGGTTATATTATTCAGTCATATAAAAAAGAAAGTACCTTTATATATTGCCAGCTAGAGAACTTTGTTTCTCAATAGCTGCAAATTTGAACCTGAAACAGAAATAAAGGTAGGTGGAATGGCAAACTTGGAGTAAGATGATAAGGATGAAGAGGAAAGAGATAAGGTAAGGATGAAAAAAAAGCTAAAATGAAGGTTGCATGGAAGACAAAAAGAACAGAAAACAAGCAATATGAATTTTCAGTGCTAAGAGAAAAGAGAAGATCTTCTCAGAAAAGTCTGCTTTATATTTCAGAATCTCAAACAATGCTAGCAATTCACTATCTCCAATTTTCATAGCAAGAATGAAAGAGATCATGGTAATATATGTTTGGAAAATGTATTATCTTGGCTAAGACTCTGGTATATTTAATTGGATCAGATATGAACCAGTACTTGAAATATTTCCAATCTTGAGCCTAATGTTACTCTTAGACTACAACAATAAAGAAATGTATGCAAGTATTCTACAGGATTGGTGTTGCCTATGTTACTAACTTCTAATACTTATTTTCTTTTATGTAAAACATGATATTGTCATCAACAGCTTTTGTAGGCTATCATGTAAAGAAAATATTTATTCTCACACAGCGATTAAGATAAATTTATGTACCAAAAGGTAACAAAAATATAGCTAATAATTTATTATATTCACTCAGAAAGGTAAATTGTTACATAAATGGACCTCCATTTAAATGCAGATAAAACTAAATATATTTATGAACAAAATGATATTTTAAATACTATAGATCAAATATTTAATGCACGAGATTGTATTACAACACTTGCAATACTTGTGGATCAGAGACTATAAACTTTATATTAATCTATTTTATGAATTTGAAGTATGCCATATTATCCAAAGAATGTTCCTGGAGCACAGAATTCCCCATCTTCAGGATCTTGTCCTAAATTATTTTTTAATTTATTACACTTACACTCTGCCTTTCTGCAGAATATAAATCTAAGAAATTTATAGTCTAGCCTCTTTAAGGTGACTAGTTTGACTTTAGTTAAGGCACTAGACTTGAAACTAGTAGATCATGAATTCTAGTCACATCTTAGAAATGAAAGCTGGCTGGATGACTTTGAGTCTCTCTTTCTCTCTCTCTCAGTCCAACCCACATCACAGGGTGGTTGTTTTGGGAAAGATAGGAGGAGGAAGGATTATTAGGCATTTTCACTGCTTTGAGTTATTTATAAAAATAATAAAGTCAGGATTTAAATAAAATTAAAAAAATAAAATAAAAATACAGTACAATACATGATGGATTCCTGGGCCATGGTGTAGTGACAGTCAAAATGGTGAGTCACCTGAAGTAATGAATAATATTATGATAATATATATAGTGTGGATATATATATTGTATTATATTATATATATATTGGATATAAATATATATTGAGATATATTGTGGATAATATTGGATTATTCTTATTTTTATCTTTTGTTACTTTTAATTGTGATTTTTGTGAATAGTTAAGATTATGTAACCAATGGACATTAGATTAAAGATAAGCTATGACTGGCTAAGATGACACATTATTCTTTTGGTTATAGCTATACTATGTTTAAAGCAAGTAAAAAGAATATTGATTGTATTTCACAGCATGAAAAAATATGTGAACTTCATCACAAACAGTAAAATCCTGAATGATTAGGTTCATGCACTGAGCTAAGCCAGTCGCTATTGTGATGCCTTTGATTTTGATTTATTAAGGGTAATTTGGAAATCATATTTCATGACCTAATGCAAGTCCAACTGAAGAAACCTAATAAGGTAAATCATGTCTTAGCATGATGTGTAAGCCAAGATTGTCTCTTCAATCAATTTTTATTTGGTTATATACTAGAAAAAAACAAAAATCATAATTAAGGTAAAAAACACAATATTCTAAAATATTTAAGAAAAATATTTAAGAACATAGCTATAGTTGGTAAAATGAAATCAGAATGATCAAATAGTAACAATTTAAAACAGATTGAATAAAAATGACCAGGATGTTTAGTGAAAAATTGTGTTAATAATTCCTGGTGAGCACCTACATAGAGTGAGCCTACAAAATAATATGTTCCATCATTTCAGTTATTCCTCCATCATGTTAAAAAACATTGCATATCTCCCTTCAGTAACATCTTTTAGGATTAACACCTCACAGAAAGCTTATATCCTTATCTTCCAGACTTTGGTTTAGAAAAAAGAGTGTTAATTCTTAACAGAAAAATTAAGATTAAAATCTTAAAATTGCTTTATCCACAGCTACATCTGCAAGAAATAGTGGCTCTTTTACAATTGATTTAACATACAAATTTGATTAGATTACAGAATTCACCTAAGTTCTTATTATCAGAAGTTATGATAGTCAAATAAATCAAAAGGAAATCAGCTGAGCTTGAAATACAAAGCAACAACTGTATTACATTTTTTTCAGTTTCCAGTGAGTAAAACTGTACCGTGTGAAGATAGCCCTTAGAAATTGTTCCAAAATTAGCACGGTTTCCATATATAAAGCAGATCTTTGGTCAATGAAGCTATAGTGTTGCAGCATGAATACACTATTATGCAATAAAAGCTTTAAAAGGTGATATTGATTTTAAATATAAATCTATTGTGCAACCATGATTTTTTTCTTAAATGGAATTAAATAGTGCTCTAATATATCATTTCTTAGCTAGAAGCTGCACTGTTACATAGAGACTTTTTAATGTTTTTGAGATTCAGATGAAACCTTAAATATTACTTAAGTCTTACACATAACTTAAATGTAGTATACAAAGATGTAATTCTATAATATCTGGGAGCAAACTCTGAACAAAGATATCTGGGAATCAAACTCAAAGGGATTCACAAAGATTGCTGTATTATATGAATTTGCATTCATATATAGCAAATAATGAATTGTATTGAGAGTTATTTATTATACCAACAAAGTCAGGGGATTCAAACTTTAAAAAAAATTAACATAAATAGCAGATAACAGCAATATAGCTACAGCCAATTTACCTATAAAGTAACACTATATTTACCTATAATACTTTTCTCTTTGGTCACAACAAACAAGTTCAGAAAACTGGTGTAAAGGAATTAAATGAAAAGTGCAAGCAGAAAGCAAAGAAAAAAATGTTTTAAAGCTAGACTAAACATTGGCAAGAAAGGAATCCATCTCTAAGGAGGCAGTTCAATTATCTAGGTATCTGACAACAAAAAAGACTTGTTCTTTGACACACTTACTTTTCACATATCTCAATACTGTACAAGGTTCCTACGCAGATTTGTCTAGTTTGCTTTAATTTTTCACTGTTTATGTATCACCACAATTACCATTCCTTCCAGACACAACTACCTTGGTCTTTGATACATTCGTTTTCAGATTCATTTCCTTCGTGGCATCTTACAGGCTAACACTAATTAGAAATTACTTGGATTCTTAGTCATAGTTAAGTTAGTAAATTCCTTTAAAAATAATTCAAAAACTATTAAACCTGGGTAAGTACAGGCAGCTAAACCTGCTAGAAACTCCTAGATTTTCTCATTAGCTGCAGAATTAGAAAATATAATTTAACATTTCCTTTTGAGCTAGATATAAGCTGGGGTAGCCTCCAGCTTTCCTATACCAACTCCACTTTGCAACTGATTGCACAACTATAGAAAGAGTCTTATACATAACTAGGAATTCTGTTCACCCAGGATTCAAATTCTGTAAAGGTGTGCATCTATATTTTGCTCCTTTCAAAGGGTTAGCATCTGTTGTTGGTTCCTTTCAGAATTCTAGAATGGATGCAATTTCATACTGCTATTTCAGTTCATTCTTGGAAATTCAGGAAGTAATTTATTCAGATGATTGGGTAAGTAAATGTCTGATTAATATAAATTGTGGTTTAGATTGCAATATTTTATGGTTTAGGGTGAAATACAAAATAATGCTCATTCCCATTTTCTGTATTGAAAGTAAGTGATCTGCCAATTGAATTATAATTTAATGTTGGGAATAGACTGGTGTTTTTCAGCAAGTTATCTTAAATATCAAAAGGCAGATCATATGGAAAAAATATACTCCAAAATCTTGCTGCATCTATTCAGTCTACATTTATTGCTTCATTCTGTCAAGATAATTTAGCATAGGTCGAAAAGGTATTTGTCTCTTTGATTTAAATAATGAGAACCTCTGGTTGAATATTGCTCCTTCCTTTGTATTTCATAGAGAACCAAACATAAAGATTAGCTGAATGTAGTTATATCCTATAGATCTAAAATGAACAATATAATATAAAGCTGTACTGATATGTTATTTCCAGAGATAGAAACTAACAGGTAAAGTTATACTGACAGCTTCCAGCAAGCTATAGCAGCAAGTTATTACCTTACACTACTATATAGTTGTACTCTGAAAATCCAGGAGACAAGTAAAGCTAGAGTTTAATTGGATATTTCTCCATGCAAAGAACTTTCTATGACTTTTAGGGGTTGGTTTCCTAAAGTTTTCAAATTTTTATTTTAAAAAAGCAGTCCTTCTTTTGATATCATTTTGGAATGAATGTTATGTAGAAACACTGAGAAACAAAAATTTGTTTCAAACTTCTTTCACATCCTTAAGCAATCTGAAATTAGTAGCAGTTGCCAAATTTGCTTGATATTCAGCCTACAAACCAGAAAATTATATGCTTCACAATATAGGTAATCCCCAATTTAATAACAAGTTCCGTTCCAAGGTCTATCCTTAATTCAAATTTGTACATAAGCTGGAATAGTATTATTGTATAATATATATAAGTAGTATTATGTAACCATATGTGTATTTAACTTGAATTAGTATATATTTAACTTGAATTTTGTTATAATAGGCTCCATTCTTAGTGTGGGTTGTTCTTAAACTGGGACCTTTATAACCAGGTATTATATTGTTGCTGTATTGTTGTCTTGTTAAAGTTTTTTTTTATTTTTATTTTAAATAAGCATTACATAGTTGTCCTCTGAATGGAGTTTTTGCAAGTTTATCTTTAAGTAAGTCTTTATCTTAGTTAAAGGCCAGAAACTAAAGTAGATTATAAGCATTAAAAGTGTCTATGTGCAATAAACAATACATAACAAAACAGCTAACAAAAGCATTTTCAGAGTTAAAGATTTCCATATCCCGATGGGATTTCTGATTGTTTTATGTTGCTAATATCAGCCAATCTCCTGGGGAGATACTTAGGTAGTTCTTTGTTTTGTGACCTGGGGTTACCTGGGATGAAACATGGCCAAAGTTTAATGTGGTCTGACTGGAAGGGTATCATGGAGGCTTTTTAAATTTGACACTGCAAATTCCAGATTCTAACACCTAGCTCTAGGAATGACCAACTATTAGAATTATGCAAAGTTCAGGTTGAAGGCAGCAAAATAATGCACAAATTTAATTGTCAAAAAAGGCTCAGCTGATGGACAAGGATTTAGAACAAGGCTAACTATATTTATAAAAATCTGCTCTCTATTTTAACTTGGAGAACTGTAGCAATCTACCAGAAAATTTAAAAACTAAGTAGTCAAACCTAATGTTTCCAGCTTACTGCAATTTGGACCATGGATAGGTTTATTAAGCAGCACTGGTTACACTGTTTAGTAAGTTATGTGACCCAATTATGATTTATTCATGAATTTATTGTTAAAAACAATCGTGGCTTAGCATATCTGAATGCCTCATTCTAATTGTTAACCAGTTATAAATTATAAGTCCTCAGAAAAGGTGCAGTCTTAAAGTCTGGAAGAGAGATTGTGTCTTACTTCCCACGCTCTGAGCTGAGAGTGGTACATACCACCTTCTCAGGCAGCTTCTTTTCCAAACTGGGCTAAAGAAGCACTGTCTAATTGACCGGCTTTCCTGCCCCCGAGCTGGCATTCTCCTAAGGAGAGGGATTTTATTGCCCATCGCCGATCAGTGAGCGGGCAGCGGACTTCAGAAACTGTAGTCCAACTTTCCCGGGGTACACAGTTCGGGGAAAGTTGCAAAATGCTGCCCATTCCAGGATGACGCCTCGTGATTACAAGACGCCTCCACCCATATCACAGCCCAGCTCCCCTCTCCTTTTCCTGACGCCGTCGCTATCTTTCCAGGAAGAAGAGCATTCGCTTTCTTAACTCTTCCCTCGCTCATCTTATTCCCGCCAATCACGTTAGACCTCCCATCTGCCCGCCTCTTTCTCTTCCAATCAACGTTGCTTTTGCTTTTATTTATATACGTCTGTGGGTGAGCATGTATATTTTCATCACTCCGAGCTATCCAATAAGCTTTACAGAATCCCGGTCATCGTAGAAGCGGTATCGATGAAAAGGGGAGGGGGGAGAATTAATCCAACTTCTAACTCCTTTGATGGAGAGGCGGTAGTAAGCGCTGCAGAATGTTGGGGGGGGGAACGAAAGGATGACCTGCGCCCTCCCCGAGCCCTCCCGGCCTTTCCGCGCGCTGGGCAGCACCCACACCGGAGCCAGCAGGAGGACGCGAAAGAGGTGGAGCAGTGGGCGGGACCTGCTGCACGGGCTGCGCGGTCCAGACAGGGGAGGAGGCGGGGCTGCTGGGGAGGGAGTCGTTGGCGGAAGTGGGGAACCGGAGCGGTGGCTGGAGAGGCGGAGGACAAGGATACCGCCGGCGGGGCGCCCGCACCTCACCATGGTTCTCCTCGAGCTGCGCGAGCAGGTGGGTGCTCCCAGGCCGGAGGGGGCGGTGTTGACGCCGCCTCGCTCTACTTCCCTCAGTCCTGAGGGGGCGAGTCTGGCCGCCCGTTTTCCCTCCCAGGAGAAGGTGACAGGCTGGGATAGAAACAGGAGGCACTATGGCGGCATTGAGAACGGCGGGTGGTGGGTGGGGTTGTGGTGTTCCCGCCGTGCTGAACGGCTTCAGGCGTGGTGACGGTGCGCGTGGGAGAGGGGGAGGATCGCGAGCGAGAAGGCGTTTGTCTCCCGAGCGATGGCGCGTGGCTGGCAGGGGTGCGGGGGAGCGCGCCCGCCCGCCAGGGAAACGGTGATGAGCTGGGCTGGAGTCCACACACCCCTCTTTTTCTCCTCCTCTTCGCTCCCTCAGCCCCTTGAGACGCTTCCTCCTTTCCCAGGTTACCCTTTCCTGGGCCTAACAGGTGGCAGCAAGTTGCTTCCCCTTGTGTTCTCTCCTCCCCTCTGGTCCCGGCGGTTGTCGTTCCTTCGACGCCGGAACTACCGCGCGTGCACACCCCCTTTCCAGCCGTGGATCTCGTTGGGATCTTGAATCCGTACCCTGCTCTTCATGTGCCTGGAGGCTGAGGAAACCGGACAGAAAGCGATGCCCTTTTGCTCTCCGTGGTTATATCCAGAGCGATTGCTCCTGTGTCTCTAGACGAAAAACAGCGGAAAAGTGGATCAGATCGAAAGATAACGAGCTTTCTTTATTCCCCAGACTTCAGCCAGGTGTTCCCTGCCATCTCCATATTAGAGGCTTTTGTAGTTACTGAATAAATAGTATATTCGAAGTAAGGAGACTGCTGTAAGCATCCTTTGGCCTTTTCCATACTGCTGTATCAAAGAGACTCAAATAACACATTGGCATGTATCCACCTTTTAGCCCGATCTATTTAAAATGGAT
Organism: Acrochordus granulatus; assembly: GCA_032468055.1. Classification (NCBI taxonomy): domain Eukaryota; kingdom Metazoa; phylum Chordata; class Lepidosauria; order Squamata; family Acrochordidae; genus Acrochordus; species Acrochordus granulatus. The sequence goes on from JANHZU010004610.1 coordinate 72,065, forward strand.
CTCCTCTGATATGGGTCCTTAACTTTGTCCTATCTGTTTTAAAGTATTGCTGCTGTACAGTAGGTATACATTAAACTATCTAAGAACAATCAAACTAAGATTTAGTGAATTTCCAGTGCCAGTATGAAGTTAATAATAAAGCAAGGATCTGAACCCACATTTGCTGGATCTTGAGCTAAAGTGAGTCTCTCCATTGTTTTTCTAGTTCTTTGGGCTTATAACCCAAAGCTATATTTGCAGTATCAATATTCTTATCTATTTGCACATTTAAGAGCAGATGAGAATTTCAAGATTTCTTTTTTACTTTAAAAAAAAAATTTTGTGATGTTTCCAAAGAATAAATTAATGTAGTTTTTTATTTTACATAATTTTGTTAATGGAAACATTGGCATGCTTTTCTTTTTAATATATATAGTTTTTTTTTACCTAGATATGTACGTTTACTACATATCAGAAATCCTCATTTATCCTAATGCTTTTTTGTACATTTTGCTATTTCCTTTTCTGATCTTGAGACATTGAATATTGCCTTACTTACTCTGAATTGATTCAGCCTCCTGATTTTACTTCTTTGCTATCCTTTTTACATAAATTCAGATATATAATGGCTCTTTTAATATTATTTCCTTGATGAGAATTGTTTATGTCTAATGTTAGTATTTTCAGTTTCTGTTACCAGGTTTTTGAATTGTACATATCATAGATGTGAGAAGTACTTCAAATATTGCTGTGTTTTGGATCATTTTATTCTGAGCAAGTGTATGGACTTGCATATATTTCTTATTGCTTCTAAAATTACCTCTTAATAAACATTTCTATTTTTTTGTTTAGAATTTTGAGAACTGCAGATGCTTCACCATCTCATAAATGTCTTAAGTTGCAGCCTTTCAGATAGAATGATATTTTACCACCATCAAAAGTGTTTTCTGTAGCTTTACTGACAACTAATTTGCTTCAGGACCTTGTACACTGAAGAATCAACATTTGAGTCATAGTATGCCTAGTTACAACAGTTACTTGATTGGCCAACATCCAGAGTGAATAGTTTTATAGCACACTAACCTTGTAGTTCAAAAGCATGTAAAAATGTGAATACATAAATAGGTACCACCTTTGGTGAGAAGGGTAAAAGTGTTCCATGTACCTTGGTGTATAGTCATACCTGATCACGGAAGCGTCTTCAGATGATGCTGGCTCTTCAGCTATAAATGGGGATGAGCACTGCCCCCTAGTTCAGTCATAACTCGCAGGGGAAACATTTAGGAGGAGGTATCATTGTCACGTTTCACAAATTCTAGTATGGAATAACTTACTTAAACCATAATTGGTACTGTTTGCCCAGAGAGACTCTTCATAGACATCTATGAAGATTATGCTTATCTCTGGATAAGCAGGCAGAATTCATGAAGGAGCAAATTTGTGGCTTGAGAATCTTCTACACTTGCAGATCCTGGTAGTGTGTGAAAACTCTGGCTGGGGGCGCTTTGCCCATTTTCAGCAGGTATCCAAGTTATAACATTATCTATTATAAGAAGATCTGGCCATGGTATCCCATGCCCTTATTACCACTTGGTTAGACTACTACAATGCACTTTAGATGAAACTGCCTTTAAAGTCTATTTGGAAAGTGCAGTTAGTTCAGAATGCTGCAGGCTATGTGCTAATTGGCACTCATTGCTGCAAGCATACCACACCTTTGTTATATGCCCTATTAAATTAGCTTCTCGGTGAATTTAAATGCTGGGTTTGACCTTTAAAGCTTTTTTTGACTTAATACCTGGCTACCTCCAAAACTGATTGTTCCAATCAGAGCCGGTCTTCTATATTAAGTCTTCTGTGGAGAAACTACTCATAATGCTGCATTGATGTGAGATAAAGGGAGCTGAAATCAGTGTCAGTTTTGTAAAACAGCCTTCATGTGGAAATCATGTTAATTCTCTCCCTGATTGCATTCAGAAAGATGCTGAAAACAGAGCTGTTCCAGATGGTACAGTATTCTACTTTAATTTTTGAATTGTTTTATTCTTGAATTGTTATTTATTCATGCTGATTTTATTTTTATCATAGATTTTTTAAAATCATTTTTCTATGCAGTAATATATTAATGCTGATTGCAACAGGATATAACTGTAATAAATAAAATTTGTTGAAAGAAAATCAAACTTTGTTTTAGCAAAATGTTGAATTTGCCCATAGAGAATTTGGGTCAAAGTTTTGTAGGAAATCATATCTATATGAGAAGAGAGTGACATATTTAAAGCTGGGAAAAGATTGAATTAGGAAAATAAGTATTGGAAACTAATAGGTAGAACCAATTTTGGTTTGCTGAGACAGTCCACAGAAATTAGACATAGGCATAGTAGGTACTGTAGTACATAGTGATATTGCTTTAAGTTATGTGGTTCAGGCAAAACCTACCCTGTGTCTGTTTGGCATTTGTTTCAGAGACAAAAAAAATAGGAAGGGCTAAAAACTGCTATTCACTAACCATAGGAATGCCCCACACATCCTGAACATATGTTATCTACTATCTCTGAGACTCAACTTTAAAAAATGGAATAACTAGATCTTTCAAGGGTCATATCCCTGAGAAATAGCATGTTTCGAAAATAGGAGGTACTAGATATGAAACATGCATTTGCTTCCCATTAAAAATTATTGGAGAAGACTACAGTAGAAACTGATATGAAGGAATAAATAAAATAATCATTTTATTCAGAATTCTTCTTAGTTTTCCGTGATATATATGATTACATATGCCTCCTTGATGATTCTCCCATCAATTGTTGAATTGTATAAAGAAAGACATGTGATAAGAATAGTCTTTAGTGACTTATACATAATTCCTCTGAATAGATCCTCTATAAGTGAGTATACAAAATGCTATCTCAGTAACAGGATAAAATAACAGTAACAGGTTATTTGGTAGTCAAAGTTTACTTATTCTTGATTTTGCAGAATCTATTTTTAACAGTTGTATTTGTGAAGCATTGGTATTCTTATCCTCACCTCCTCATATGTATTCTGGTACATATCCAGAACAGAAAGTTTTTTTATTATTTTTTTTCTAGAATCTTTACAGAATATGGATTATTTAATAGCCTCCAGGACTGTGCCGTGGAATAGAACA
>JANHZU010004611.1:31195-42808 GCA_032468055.1 Acrochordus granulatus
CTTCCTTCCTTCCTTCCTTCCTTCCTTCCTTCCTTCCTTCCTTCCTTCCTTTCTTCCTTCCTTCCTTCCTTCCTTCTGTATATGGAACCCAGTTTTTGTGGGTCCTGTTGCTAATATCTGTAGTCTCTATAATTTAATGAAATAATAAGTAAATTGTCCAAAAATCAGCTTTTATTTGAAACATAGTTCTCTTGCACTTTGCTTAAAGAAGAGTCAGAGACAAAAACTGCTCTCTATGTTTATCCCAATCTCAAATGAAAACAGAATGAAAGAGTCGAAGAGTTGAAATCTACCCATTGTATCTGAAGGATGCAGTTGTAGAAAACTGAAAAAAACATGCTTAGTTTGGCTGATGAAAAGCTTGAACTGGTGTAAAGCAATTTCCTGAGAGACTCAAACCCATAGAGAGGAATGCTGAAGAAAAAAGTTTTATTGTAAGCTAGTCTTCATAAGAATTGTTGCACAGGTATCCTCAACTTGCAACCATTTCTTTTGCAATTGTTCATTACAACAATCCTGAGAAAAGTGATTTTATGACTGGTCCTTGCACTTATGACCATCACAGAATCTCCTGATTCATGATCAAAATTCAAAGTACTTGGCAATCAATATACAGTATATTTGTGATGGATGCAACATCCATTTGTCACTATTTGTTGCTGTTCCCCATCATCTTCTGATAAGCAAAGTCAATGAAAAAGCCAGATTTGCTTAACCACAATGTGATTCACCTAACAACCACAGTGATTCAGTTAACAACCATGCCAAGAAAGGTCATAAAATTGGACATTACTCACTTACCAACCGTCTTGCTTGGCAATGGAAATTCTGATTCCAATTGTAGCCATAAGTCAAGGACACTATTAAGGAAAAGACTTCTTCAAGAGAAGTTTGATTTCTATAAAGTTCTTGGACCCATCCTTGTAATTTTCTTGGAAGTTGGTCACTCACTGCTGACCTCCCAATTAGTCTTTTAGTGGTGGCAATTTCCTAGTGGTCTCCCATCCAAATGTAAATCAGATCCAACTCATCTGAACTTCCTGATAACTGTCAAAATTAACTAGGTGGTGCCACCTGCTGGGCCAATACAACCATAATCTTTTACTGGATCGTTGTACACCATCTAGAGTCACTTTCCATGAGACGAGCGACCATATAAACTTGATTAACAAATTAAAAAATAAAACAAAGAATTAATCAACAGTGATCACATGGGCTGGTTGCTCAGTGGAACTTTCCAAAGGACTTCAACACTTAATATTGGCCAGATTCCATGTAGCAGTTTCTCAAGATTTTAGATAATTCCCATCATCATTGACTGTGATAGCTAGTTGATAGAAGTTGTAAGATGGAACAGTGTAAGGGACACCAGCTTGGTGAGTGTTGATGTATGGAAGGAATGGAAATATCTCTGTTTGTTTTTCATCCCCAATATTTGTCCTTCAATTAATTGTCATTCTAGCGTAGGTGGTCAGATGAGAGCCGTGCAGAAAGATTAGCTGGAACTTATTAGATATCTTTGTTACATGAGATCAGTCTAGCAACCTTGGAGTAAGTTGCTGGTAGTTCTCCCAATTAGATGTCTGAGAGTTAATGTTTAACCCACCGTTTGGTGATATGATGAAAACAGCGAAGTACAATTTGAACTTCTCTGCTTGGAACAGCAAAACAGGCGGTCATTTGTACCCGTTACCAACTCAGAGTTGCAGAATAGAAGAAGAAAAAGATAGACAGTTACAACTGGAGTATATTGTCAGAGAAGCGCTGAACCAGACATCTTTGGTTGGGGAGTTGTGGTCCCATGTGATGAACAAGCACCATGATTTGGTGCATCTTCAACAGCAGTAAAGCATCCTGGTCTTTAAATCAGAAAAGTTTTCTTCTTAGGTCAAAAAGAATAAGGGTGTGAACAAGAATCTCTTTCCTGGTTTGGTTTCCTGATCTTTCCTGATCTTTGACCTGAGTTCTTGGCTCCAGCCTTCAGTTCTGACTTCTTGACTCCGATCTTCAGCATCTCAACTCCGATGGTTGCCTAAAACTCAGAGCTGATACTCACCATGATCAGAAATCATGACTGTTTAAGCAATGCCACTGCTCCCATATGGAACACCCACCTGGTGCTGGCGTTGGGAATCCCTCAACTTCTCATCACCTTCATATCTGCTGTCTTCAACTCAAGTGTCATCCTCGCAGTGGTGTTTTCCAAAGAACGACACAAACCTATCTTCATCCTCTTCTGCAACCTGGCCATCTCCGATTTCCTCTGTGGCTTCTCGGGTTTCTGGATTGCTACGCTGTTCATCACTGACCCTCAAAGTACGATAGTGGGGTCCAAGGAACTGCTCAGAGCTTACGCCTTCTACACCATGTCAATCCTGGCCACCATTTACAACTTAGTCATCATTGGGATTGAACGCTACTTGGTTGTATCCAGAAGTCTAAGAATGAGACACCGAATCTCCAGAAACCAGATCCTAAGTACTACATTAGTTATTTGGGTGTTTGCCTTCTCCTTGGGTTTCCTGCCTCTGATGGGGTGGAACTGCTTGGAGAAGGATAAAATCTCTGCTCTGTACAGTCCTCTTTGCATGGACTATCTCACCTTTATCACTATACCTCACTGTGTAGTGGTCTTAATTCTACCATTCTTCACTTATCTAAACATCATCTTCTTTTTGAGGAAGCACAAAGCCACAATGGAAATCCTGGGACAATCCCATGTTACCTTCCGGCTAGCTGAAATCCAAGTTGCCAGAACCAGTGTGTTGATTTGGTTCTTAGCTTTGTTTTCTTACACTCCTTTCTTTGCAGGGGTTCTATTTGATTCAACTACTCAACAATGTCCCAGTGAGCACTCGCTAGCTATCTATATCTTCCGAAACCTCACAGCAATGATGATCACTATTAACTCGTTGGGAGATCCCATCATTTACTCTCTGAATATGAAGAAACTGGGGCACAGGCTCAAATTTCTAAAAATTCCTTCCAATAACCGCATTGAAGTACAAGCTATCAGGCAGGCCTGATCTTGGCTGAATCTCTGGACCTGTGAATTTCCATCTCTTGTGAATTATCTACATCCGGCATGATGAAAGGTGCAGTTCTTTACATGTCTATCCAGAAATAAATCCTTTTGAGTTCAATGGGACTTACTCCCTGTAAAGGGATGGAGTAAAAGTCATGTAAATTTTTGTACATAGGGGCATGACATAATACAGGTAGTCCTTGACTTACAACCTTTCGTGTAGTGACAGTTTGAAGTTACAGTGGCATTAAAAAAAACACTAATGACTGGTCCTCTGTGATCATGTTATCAAACTTTAGGTGCTTAGCAACTGGTTGCAGAATCTTGTCATCAGGTGATCACCATATGCAACCCTCCCAACTGACTTCTGAGAAGCAAAGTCAATGGGAGAAGCCAGATTCGCTTAACAACCGCACGATTCACTTAACAACTGCACCAATTCATTTAAAAACATGGCAGAATAATCGTACAATCAAGTCCGACTCACTTTAATAATTGCCTTGTTTAGCAACGGCAGTTCTGGTCCCGGTCGTGGTCCTAAATCGAGGACTACTTGTCGGTGTATCTCACTCTTTGAGATCTTATGGGAAGCACGGACCCATCCGATGTATTTTTTTACAGAGTTTGTGTTCCTCTTCTTTAAATAAGGTGCTCGAAGATCAAGGATGGTTGATCTCGGAAGGCTCTGAATTCAGATTCGCGCGGCTGACCGGTTTCAGCACCTGGAGGAGTGGACAGTTCCCGCAATCCGACACGGGGCGCGATCGAAGCTGCTTCCGAACTGAACTCGCTTAAATCCGAGGATCGCCGAGGAAACGCAGCACAAATTCAGCACGAAGGGTCGAGGTTTTAACGTGGACTTGCTCCCAGGTGAATTACTGATCGGAATAACCCTCTGACGATCACAAAAGCTTGCTCCGTTTTTTTCTTCTGATTATAGTAAGTGGGTTGCCTTTGGCCAGAGAAAAATTCTTTCGACCGCTGCTACAGTTGTCGTTATTTCCCCCCAGCGATACCTCTTTATTCAACTAATTGCACATACGAAGAACCTCAACCAGACACTGCTTCTCATACTGTGACCCACAAGAGCTTACGAAATAATGAAATTGTTCCTCTTTACTGTACCACAAACTTGGTCGCTGACCTCTCAGGAGACGGGCTTGGATTAATCTCTCTCCTGTAACAAAACGGTAGCGGACGTTGGGGAAGAAGATGGAGAAAATGTGAAGTAAGATTTATATTTTAAAACAATAACGTTCACAAGATGGGGGCTGTTTATTCTGGATTCAGAAGTGCAGCGATTGTTTTACCCACGTTGGCAAACGCAGGAAGACAGAGAATGTACATTGTGTGCTTTCGGAAATTAATAAAAGGAGTCTGTTGGAGGGTGCCTGGTGCACCTTTGTATGATCTTCCAAGCTGTTCTCGTTTCTTTTGCTATTACCTTTCTTGGTGGTGCTAATAATTGTAGTTAATAATTGTAATAATAATAATTATTATTATTATCTTGCATGGATGTGGTTGTTTCCCTTCACCATAACTATGGGAGAACCCTAAAGAGAGAGGAAAATCTCATGCTGTGCAGTCCTATATATTACGACTCAGAAGTAAGCCCCACAGCATTCAGTGGGACTCCTTCTCTGCTGGGATTGTTTAGGACAAAAAATGGACATTAAAATGGACATTACCTTGCAAGACGCAACCTTCTTCCAACACTGGAGCTTTGAACAGGATTGCTCAGGAAGGGGTTGGGGGTCCCAAAAGTCAAGATGGCGGTTGCAACTCCGGGGTTGCCATCTTGACTTTTCTGATATACACACACAGGGCAGAAGCCCCTACTTATGACTTTTGATTCTTGAGCCCTCCTGCAGGTTCCTCTGAACTGATCTCCTGATTTGTGCTGATGGTGCCAAGGAATTTAGCTGTGGCCTGGAGGAGAAAAAAGAAGAGGAATGGTTGCTCAGCCCTGGGGAAGGAGAAAATATGGGAAGGAGACTCGGAACAGCCCTGTCTTGGTTTTGCTGTCCTTCGAAAAGCGGTGAAGAGGGTTTGGGTGAGCTTCCAAGAGTCTGTTAACAGAGAACATGAAAGCAGCATTCCTGGAAGCTTTGAGAGGTCCGTTTTTTTGACCTGGCCTACCTCAAAGGGCTGGTGGGCTGCCACCAACAAATCTACAAGAGACTTAACCAGCTTTGGGGCCAATGGGCCTTTTGGAAAAGGGCAACGTTGTCACACATGGCTTCCTAGAGCTTTTTAAAATTTATTTTTGGTTATAAAATAACCAAAACAGAAACTGTTTTTAAAATAAAGATAGAACAAGAGAACGCTGTGCACTCAGAAAGATCCTTGTGAAACATGGGTCTCACTGAGCCCCCCATAGAAGGAGGGGGCAAAAATGTATTCATGGTAGTCCCACAGTTGGGACTGTCATTGGGACTGTTTGGATCCCACAAAAGTGCCTAACTGTCATGGATTATGCCCCGTGGAGGTCATTTTATAGGTAGTCCTCTACTTATGACCATTTGTTTAATGACTGTTCAGAGTTACACCAGCAATGAAAAAAGTGACTTATGACTTGCACTTACAATCGTTGTGGTATCCCCACAGTAATATGATCAAAATTCAGGCACTTGGCAACCAGCATGTATCTACGATGGTTGCCACATCCCAGGGTCACATGGTCATGATCTGTAACCTTCCAAGCCAGCTTCTGACAAGTGAAGTTAATGGGGGAAGCTGTATTAGCTTTGTGACCACATGGTTCACTTAACAACTGTGGTAAAAATCAGCTGCAACTCGCTTATCAACCGCCTCACTCAGTGACAGACGTTCTAGTCCCAGTTGTGGTCGTAAGTCGAGGATTACCTGGATGTGGCACAAAATCCTTCCTGAGAGGACTTCTTATTTTGTAGAAGCTTCCAGAACATGTTCTCCATCTTCCAAATGGGGAAAAGTGAATAATATTGGAAGGCGCTATGTTTGTTTTGTCCTTTTAGATAACCATAATTAAAAATAAAACAAGAAAGAACAAAACAAGCAAAAAAGAAAAAAAATCTCCACCACCTGGGGTGCCTGTGGTATGGGTACATATTGGAATAGGTATTATCTCTTATCTCTTAAAAAGAAAAGCAAATATTTTAAATACCCTGATTCAACATTTCTATCCAGGACATGTTGTATAAATGATGTTAATGGATATAAAAATATGGTTCATTTAGCTGATAAATGCAGACCGGTCCTGAATAAATCCATCTTTTCTTATAAGGTGGTTCAAGGTTTTCTTACTGTGCTACTTTTTTTTTCAACCCAAACAATTTTCCACAGTTTTAAATATCACCGAACCAATTAAATATTTTATTTTGCAGTTATTTGGGGACCCTTCTCTCTGCCCACTAAGAAGAGAGATTAAATAGATTTTATGGTGACACCTTAAGAAATATGGACAGTGATAAACAACAGGATTTATTTATCTGCCCTTTCAGATAATCAACATTATTCAAAGTGCGGAGAAGTAAAAAAAGAAGTAAAAAAAAGAACCAGAACCACTGTTAGTTCTGCCTAAAGTCTCAAGCGTGAATGTAAACAGGAAGTCACATAATATGGGATGCTCTTCTGGGTGCTGCAGATCTCACTCAGGGCTCTTTCACACAACCTATGAACACATCTCAACTACTAATGGAGGACCGCAGGATCAACTCACTGCTCAGTAGCTGAAAACGTGGCCCAAACACATCTTTTCCAGTTGTGAAGTTGTGTTCTTCTGGCATGAAGCAGTTTGTCTGGTTGTCAAAGTTCATCATACCACGGGAAGCTTGGATGGGGTCCTCTTTGCCCTCAGTGGCTACCTGAGACCGCCATAAGCTTCACCCTCCCTGCATCTGGTCCCTGGCCACTGATGGGTCACAGTCATTCACTCCAAAGTCATCACTCCCATTTGTCTTGCCAACCCAAAGCTGTCAGCCCTTCCAGGTAGGCCAAGACAAGAAACAGGTTTGGTAGATATTCCAGAAGTAGTTTTTTTTAAAAATTTCCATACCTATTCACCTATTTGTCTGTCTATCCCACCTTTATTATTTATAAGTAACTCAAAGAGGTAAACATATATAACACACCTTCCTCCTCTTATTTTCCCCACAATAACAACCTTGTGAGGTGGGTTGGGCTGAGAAAGCACAACCAGCCCAAAGTCACCCAGCCAAGTTTCACAGTTAAGGTGGGACGAGAGCTCACCGTCTCCAGCTTTCTAGCCTGGTGCCTTAACCACGAGACCAGACTGGCTTTCATGGTATGGTGGAATGACAGAATTTTGAAAGCCTGTCCCAGTTTGCCTCCTCCCCATCTTATATTAAATGAAATCAAGGCAGTTATTTTGGGTTGCTGATTCAAACTTTCTTATTTTGCAGGGCTGAAAAATCTTTTCACAGCATCCTGCATTAGCCCACTCCTTCGTTTCCTATTTTCCGAGTTACTTCTACCTTCCTTCACAGGGAAGTGGGAGTTTTCAGGGCATGCTCCCAGAACCCAAAATACTGCACCCGTAGAGCAAAGAGCCACTTTTTCCATCTCCCTTCCCATAGTTCCCTCCCCCAAGGCTTAGAGGCTGTAATTGTACTATGATAGAAGTCAGGACTGTCCATTATCTAAGGGCAGGAGAGGAGGGGAACCAAGACTGGCCAGCTGCTAAGCAACCATTCCTTATTTGTGGGGAGAGTGACTGAAAGTGGCAGGTACAGAGAAACTCAAATAAGCACAGACACACCTCCTTGTTTTCCTTTGCTTTGTATACATTTTTTATAAAGGGCTTTACAAAGCTATCACAGACTAATGAACAGCAGAAGGAAGGGAGGGAGAGAAGGAAGGAAGGAGGAAAGGGGAGGGAGGGAGGAAGGAAGGAAGGAAGGGGAGAAGGAGAGGGAAGGGAGAAGCAAAAATGCAGAAAGCTACCAATTTCCTTTGCAGCAAATATTAAGTGCAAATTTATCTCTTAACTAGGATTATGAAAAAAAAGCTCCCTCTTTTCTATTACCATTTGTTATAATTATCAAAACTATAAACCATAAGTGCATTTTGTTTCATTTTATGTACCCCTCATTTTTCTGAAATCTCAGTCAGCTTATGCCTGGGTGTATTTCTGCATTTGCCTCTAACCATAGCACAGTGTGCTTTCCCCCATCCCATACTCATCCCATAACCTAAAGTATTTAAAGCTGTCCTTAACCGATCCAATTTTAAAGTCATGTTTAAATCCTCCAGCAGAAGTTTTGCTATGGATGTGGTCTGGCCTGCCTCACCGTTTACGTGGCTGTGATGAAGTTAAGGGCTGGGATCTACCCAACTCCTACTGGCTCTTTTAGGCTGCTGGGGACACATTTCCTCTCAATCAATCACTGCCCACACCCCACCACCGTGACCACTTTGGCTGGGGAGGTAGGAGACTGGCCTCTGGATTTACATAGGCATCTTGTCAATGTGAGTTTAACGTTCTTTTAAAAATACATGACACCTATTTTTAAAATAAGATTTAGTGCTCATTTAAGAATGCCAGAAATGGTTTGATGGTTTGCAGGCATGGAAGTGATGCAGGTGGGATGGGGTGTCCTCAGTGCTCCTTGCAATGTTGGCCCGCCAGTTGGGCTACCTATTGTTAGAAAATTTTGAGATGGGTCCCAGAGGGTCCAATCCAAGCAGGGAGGAAAATAATGAAGTGAAGACAGTTGCTTGAAGAGGAGTTTATTCTGACAGCAGGACAGGGTACAGCTCTCCTGGGCTGACCAAGAAAAAGGGCCAGGGGCAGCAGTTTATGGACACAGGATCTTTTGAGGTGTAGAAAAGTTTAGCTGAGCTTGATTGTGGTTTAATCCGGATGATGATTCTTGATGGCCCCTTGGTTTGTGTAAGGATTACCACATAGCCCTGAACTTCTACTCTCTATTGTTGTTTATGGCTCTCAGGAAGTACATCTGGGTCTTCTGGGAGGGGAGTGCCGCTCTGGGTGGGAATCTTATTGTTATCTCATCGCTCATTCTTGAGCGGATACAATGGATCTGCTCCTAGGCAGATTCATAGCCATCAGCTGCTGCTCAGCCAGCTATTGTTTGGTGATGTCTTTCCTGGGTGGTTTCTTCTCATTATAATCTCTCTACGTGCTATGAGAGGGGGAGGAGGGGGATGGGTTGGATGGTGTGTGTGCATGATAGGGAAGATGGAGGGTCAATCTTCCTACACTATATACATGGGACTTGCGCTTTTTTGAAAGAGTGCTAAGCCCACTTTCAAAGGCAGCAAAGATAATACCTCACAAGACTGGAGAGATGTGCAGTGGGCTGGAGATCTTCCAATGCCCTTGCTACATTTAACTCTTCCTCTAAGCTTGGGGTAACAACTGGGGCAGAAGAGGAAGCAGCTGTAGAAGAGATGGCAGAGCTAGGGGGAAGAGTGAAAAGAAGTATTAGCTTAGAATTACTTCGTAGGCACAAATGCACAAGGTCCAACCCTCCCTGATTGCCAGTGAACCTTATCTAACACCCACAGTTGAGAAGATTCTTGAATTTTTTTAGCCATAAATCAGTTGATTTGAACCTGGATGTGCAGATCTGCTCTTCCACATCTGACATTCATGTTCTCAACTCACGGTCCAGCCTCAGTGGGTGTTAGATAAGGTTCAACACCGATCAGGGAGGATTGGACCTTACGCATTTGTGGCTAAGTAGTGATTCTAGGTCGATCCCTCTTTTCACTCCTCCTCATGGCTCTGCCATGTCTTCTCCTACAGCAGAAATGGGACAGCACAATTTGGTATCCTGCAAGTTGATATGACAGATAACACAACTCAGCTGTGACCAACAGCCCCATCTTGCTCATGAGCTTGGAATGAAGACAAGTTGAGAGAACAAGGGAAAAACATGGTATTATCCTGCAAGACTGCAATGTGGGAACCGGGGTTCAGAATCACTCAATTATTTCTCCCAACTTTTCTGGTTTGTCAAATGGCAAGTCTAAAGAAGCGTTCTTAGAAAGTCTGCGTACCATTCTGTAATCTCCCATTGTCCCAACAAAGGTATTGACTTAATACCAATATTTTGGATACCTTCTATGATCTCTCACTTCAACTATGTTGGCTCTTAACTCCCTTGAAACCTAGACCCAAGTTCATCCTGTTGAGGATTATGGAAGCTGAAGTTCAACCTATTTGGAAGGCATCAGATGAAAGAAAGGTGGTTTAGGATTACCAAACTGCCACTTAGTAGCATTATCTGAATACAGCAATAGATACAATCTACTTTTCTTAAATTCTCAGAAGAGAGATATGCAGGTTTATATCATGCCCATGTATAAGGTTTGAACCCGAAAGTATGTCTGAATACCTGTTTCTGAACAGACCCAAGACCCGGGATTGAATGTCACTGGAACCCCTGTTATTTTTTTAGTTATGGCTGTTTTGTTTGGGCTGTTATGCATTGTGGTTATGCTTTAAAATTGTTTTTATTTGCAGATTAAAACAACAGTTTTAAGGTGGGTGGGCTTCCACTCCCAGAACTGCACAGCCAACAAAACGCAGATTTTAAATCGCGCTGACTGAGGAATTCTTGAAGTCCACCCATCTTAAATCATGCCGGCTGCAGAAACTTTGTTGTCAGCCACCCAGAGTATTTTGGAATGAGACAGCGAGAATGAATCTACTACCGCACTACTATTAGTACTACTACTGTTCTGAAACTGATGATGTAGTGCCTCCCGGTGGTCAACAGTTGCCATTACGGTCATTCGTGGCTCTCAGCCAGATGTTTTGACTGGATTTGGCATTTTTGTCCACTTATGGAGTCCTTCCCAAAGACCTGGGATAGGAGGAGGTGGTTGTTAAAGGTACCGTCGCAGGACGTAGTAATGCTGCCTTGTGCAACTGACTGATGGTGAATTTGTCGATGCGGATGGTGTTCAAGGGGTGCTCCAGTTGTGTTGGGATTGCACCCAAGGCCTTCATGACGATTGGTGCCACACCTTTGCTTTCTTTTGCCATTATTTACTCAGGCACGACAGTATTTAGTTTCTATTGTTTTTATTCTGTCTTTTGCCATCTTGCATAGCCGCTGCTTCGAATGACCGCTTTACTCTTTTTGCCTTTTCTTGCTCTATGCGCTTCTACCCCACGCAACCAGAATGACTTTCGGAGGCTTACGTGGAGGCTACGCCAACTATACAACGCAAGGCAGGAAACATTTACCGAAAAAAGGCCAAAAAGTGCAATCTGAACGAAGCGCAAACCATTCCGTTGTTCTCATCCCACGGTGGAAAAAGACTCCTACTTTTAAGGCAGACTTTCCTCAACCGGCGAAGCCCAGTTTAGCAAAGCAAAGCAACACAAAGTGAAACCACACCGGGCGCTGACATGACCCGCGAGGCTCAAAGCAGCCCCGCGGCGACTTCTGAACACGGCTTGCTTCCGCAAGACGCACCAGCGCGGCGGCGTTCTCACAAGACGCGGAATCGCCACGCACGCGCGATCCCGCTTCCACCCCGTACGAACCCGCCCTTAAAGCCCGGAGACTACCCCCCTCCACAGGCTGGACCCATTTGATTGGTCTGTCCCT
>JANHZU010004611.1:42908-64173 GCA_032468055.1 Acrochordus granulatus
TTCTGGGAGTTGAAGTCCACCCATCTTAAAGTTCCAAAGTTGAGAAACGCTGATTTGGAGAGACAGTTTAACGGGACTGCAGATAGGAAATGTTTTGCACCTTTATATTCTGTAACTTTTCACTACAATAAGATTTGTGTCACAGTGGGAATGTCCGTTCTGATCCTGCTTCACGCAGCTGTCCCTTTCTGGCTTCTTCTTAGGCAATCCTTGGTCCGTAGATGACATTTTGACCGAAGATGACAAAGATGACAGGGTGCCTCTCCAGAAACTTCAGCTGTTGAGTAAGTTTTCTGCATAAAATACACAACGGTTGCTCTGCAGTTGAGCAAACTTCCCTGAAATTTTTTTGTGTGAGTTATTTATTTATTAAATGTATACGTTCCACCCCCCTCTTCAATCTTGTAGTTCGAGACAACTTGAGGTTTCTCTTGAATGGACGAACTTCACCCTACGGTGAGTTTCTGGTGATTTCCTTGCCATGGAGCAAACGCCCCAATTAAAAAAAAAACGAGCAGTTTCTGATTACAGGTGGTCCTTGACTTATGACCATAATTAAACCTGGAATTACAGTTGTACGTCAGGCCAGTCGTTAAGTGGATCATCACATGATCGCGCCTGATTTTGTGATCCTTTTTGTGGTGGATGTTAAGTGAATAGTTGAGATCAGTAACCAAAACTGCGGTCATTAAGCAGATCCATTAAACTGGGCATTTTGTCAGAAACTGGACATAAATTCCGGTTTCCAATAAAAATTGTAAATTATAGTCACGTGACTGCAGGATGCTGTAAATGGCTGAAAACACAGGGTAGTTACCAAGTGCCCAAAATGCAATCATGGCCATCAGAACTTAGAATCCAGGTTGTAAGAAGATCTGGGGAGGTAGCCCTTGTAACTTCAAGTGGCTGCTAAGTGACCGGTCATAAGTTGAGGACTACCTATAATGACATTTTATCTACTCTGGCCTCATCCCCCCAAGATGCCAAGAATCTTCCCTATCCGACATCCTCAGCTCAACTCTCTTCCCTTTTTCCTTTTTTTTTAAACAGAGGAATCGGACGAGCTCCGAGGCATCCTTTCGAATCCTCACCTCCGCACTCTGTTGCTCACCATTGACCAAGCCCAAGACAAGAACGCTCTCATGAGAAAATACATGCTGGAGCCTGTCTTTGTGGAGTTTGCAGATTGTTGCCTGCGGATTGTCGAGCCGGAAGCGGAGAGGGAAATTCTGGAGTGAAAAGTCTTAGAGTGAGGAGAGGATTCTTCCGCCCTAGAAGACGGTTATCAAACTTGGACGTGCTTTGTCTTCTTCCCTGTTGACTCTCTTGGCCAGAATGGGCCACACTGCTCCCAAGAACGCATGCTCCAGGTGTGTGGGGATCATTTTCACACACTGGGTTTTTTCGCACCACCCAGTTTTTGCCTGATTCAAAGTGGCAATGCCCGTAGAAGGCGGCTGCTTTTGAAGGGGAGGAAGATGCTTTTATTTTGAATAAAGCGATGGAAAGAAATAAAGATTTTACTTCTGGGTTGTAAAACCAATGCATTATCATTTTCCCTTAAAAAAGTAAAACTTGGCATGGGAAGGAACACTGATTTCCCTTTTTGGGCATTTTACTAAATTCAAAGGAAGGATGCCTTGGCCTGGAGGCTTGACAAACACACCGATGACCAGCTAAGGCTGATAATGTTACCTAATTGGGTAACGAAATGTCTGCAAGAAAACAACCAAGCTCAGAGAGCATCAAGGATTCCATAATTCAACCCTGAGCTACAAATAACCACATGAAAATGCTTCAGAAAGCACACAAATGGGAGAAATTTGCATGTAGGCAAATCTCAACCTAGCACTGATGACATTACCTCGTTAAGTAATGAAACATGTGCAAGAAAACAACCAAACTTAGAACCAGAATATGGGCTACACCTTGGTCATTCTTTGGCTGAGATTAAATTCAGTGGGGTATTTCAGGAAGAGTTGGATAGACCTGTAGTGCCACTCCTCTTGAGTGGCACAACTTCCTCGCTGTTACCTCCCTTTAATGCACCACTTGAATTCCAGGATGGTATCACCCAATTAACTCACCCACCCCCTTCCATTGATTCTCCTGGCAACTTCCTTGCTCTTAACCCCTTTGCCCTGCTCCATCCCAACCTGGAACAGATGTGCTGAACAGGGCTCAGGTCCATGCCCAGAGTGTCTTGCACATTCCTCGTATTTGGCGAGATCTACCTGGCTTCTTTCTGTTACCAGTTCTCTGAAACTGGCTTTTTACAAATATTTAAAAGATGGAGTAGAGCAGAGCTCAGCGTTCGTCAACCTCAGCAACTTATGATGGGTGGACTTCAACCCCTAGAATTCCTCAGCCATCGTGCTTGGAGTTGAAGTCCACCCATCTTAAAGCAGTTAAGTTTGAGAAACACTGTTTTCACTTTGCAACGAGATTATTCCTGGGTTGTTTCATTTCAGATGGCAGGGTGGGGAAGAGGGACTTAATTTTTATAATTCAGATCTCCATCTGAAATTAATTTTATTTCTGTACGTGTTTATACTGATGTTTTAAAATGCTGGGGGTTTTTGCCCAGTGAATTGATTCTTCAACCCAGCTGTGTTATCTTTTTCCCATAGAGATGGTACTATGTGTGCTGTTTTGACATCTTGCAGTGATTTAACTCTGATAACTCCTAAATATATTTAGGACTGTATCAACAAATTTGTAACAAAGTTTAAAAAACAGGCATCTGGACTGGACTTTTCTCAAGTTGAAGAAAGCCTTTTGGATTAAAGGTGAAACGTCTTCGACTTGAGAAAAATCCAGTCCAGATGCCTGTTTTTTAAACTTTGTTGCGATGCAATTGCCCTGGACGAGTGAGAGTCTTCACAGACATCTCAACAAATTTGGTTAGCACCAGACTGGGAATAAAAAATGGACTCAAAAGAAATCCATCTTAGGGATTTGGACCTGTATAGGAACCAGCTATGCAAGGGACACTACTCAAATTGATTCATAGATGAACAGTTTAATGTAACATCCAGGAAGCAAAACCACAGAATCTACCAGTCAAATATGCACTGGGTTTAAAGTGCAGCTTTAAGTCCAGTGCAGTCTGTGAAGCCAGTGAAGTCACTCCTCCACTCCTCTCTAGCATTGATGATGTTACCTAGTTTGGTAATGAAACATCTGCAGAAAAACAAGCTCAGACAGCACCTAGTCTCCGTTACTTTAATTTCTTTATAACGGAAGTCTGACTGCTCAGCCAGGTCTGAGGCAGGAATACAAGAGAAATCAAAACCAACTAGCACTATTGGTAACAATCTCTGAAGTTTATTAACTTGTAATTTGTACAAAACTTAATGTAACCCAGAAGTTAGTTCAATCACAGAAGAGAGTTACTTTGATTTCTGCCTTTTAATATTTTAAAAGTAGTATTTATTCTGTTATTCTGACATTTTAAGAAACATCTTGAACAAAACAGTTGCATCTCACATGAATTTTCTAAACAACTGTTTAGATTTTTTAAAAATGCCTAAGCAATCAGGCTTTATCCTATGTCAAGAACACTGACAGTGCAGTAGAAAATGTTTTAAAAATATAAAGTTCTCACCACATTAAAATGGTGTCTTTCATAATAAATGAATATAATTATGTGGCCATTAAAAAGAAAAACCTGTAGAAAAAGAATTCTATCGAAGGGAATATATAATATTGCTATATAGAATATATATCTATTTCTGTATCGAATATAGCAAATCTGCAGCACCATTTTGAAATGCACATTGCATATAGACATTTTTTTTTAAAAAAGTATGTGCCCCCAAAACTAGCAGGCTTGAAATCCTACTGGATATTGGATTTAACAAGACTTAGAGTTATGGATACTTCAAAAATGATTTGGGAGAACAATTTAAAGCCCATGCTGGTCCAAACACAGCATCTCTTTGCTATTCATTGAAGTCTAACCTGACTGAGGCTTCTACAAAAGCATGAAAAAAATGCTACTGTTCTGAGGTTCCACTCCAACCAGTGGATTCCTTAAAAAGAGCACTGTTTAAAGCCTTTATGGGAATTTGGAAAAAGCTGGGCTGCTTTACTGAACCAGCAGAAAGTTTCAAGCACTTTGAATCACTTCCAAAGCGTGCATAAGCCTTGTTAAGATTTGCTTCCATGAATTCTGCAAGTAAAGGATCAGATGATGAAGAAAGCGGGATCCCTTCACCGCATAAGATTACTTGGTTGCTATCAGGCCAAACAAGCTATTGGAGCTCGTTTGGTTTCTACTCTAGACTTACAATCCCCAGAAATGTGGAAACTGAATACAATTGTATTTTAATAAATGGATGATTGAATGGGTGGGTCAAGACTCTTATTTCTGCACCTAGACCAGTGTTCCTCAACGCGAGCTGCTTGGAGAGGTATGGATTTCAACTCCCAGAATTCCCCATGGCTGGCTGGGAAATTCTGGGAGTAAGTCCATACCTCTCCAAGCAACCAACACTGAGAAACACTGTTTTAGAGAATCTCCCTGTGTAGAAGAAGTGCCTAAATTAAGGCTGTGTTTCTCTGGTTTTCCATGAAGCATCCTAAGAAGAATATACTTCAGAATTTAGGGAGCAATAAATACAGGACAGGTCGGGGGCCCAGAAGAACCTTTTCAGACTGAGAATATTGCACATTTATCAAGGAGAATCTGGTTGAACCCAGTCACAGGGCACGTGTGGCCATACGGCCTGGTGTTGGCATAGAACAGTGGGGACTTCCTGCAGTGGAACTTGATGGCGCCCTGCAGGAAAAAAGAGATAATAGATTACAAAGGCAGCATACAAATTAAAAAGGCACAGCTAGCCTATAGATCTAAAACAATGCCCAAGCATATACCAAGTGTGCACTCTATGTAGTCTGTGTGTATTGCATGTGCATCTGTATGTATATATATATACACATACATATATATATACAAACATACACACACATCAATCACGAGGTAATATATATTCCATAAGATAAAACAGATACAGGTAGACCTCAACATACAACCATACTGTTTGAGGTTACAGTGGCACTGAAAAAACTGACTTACAACTGATCCTTGCACTTAAGACCATCACAGCATCCCCACGGTGTATGATCAAAATTCAGGTGCTTGGCAACTGGCATGTATTTACAATGGTTGTAGCATCCTGGGGTCAGGTGATCACCATTTGCAACCTTCCCAGCCAGTTTCTAACAAGCAAAGTCAATGAGGAAAGCCGGATTCACTTAACAACCTCATGATTCACTCAACTACAACGATTCATTTAACTGTGGCAAGAGTAAAATCGGGTGTGACTCACTTAACAACCGTCCTGCTTAGTAATGGAAATTCTGGTCCCACTTGGGGTTGTAAGCCAAGGATTATCTGTACTAAGCGAGGGATGGCCAACGTTTGAGTGAGATAAACAGACCACTAAACATACAACTGGGTACAATGTTCTTTCAACCTGTATGAAATGCCATCGAACTTTCAGAAAGGTGAAGGGAGGCTTTTTCTAGAGTTTGCGGTTCTGCAAACAAGTCTCTTGGGGTGCGGTGGCCAAGCAGTTAAGACGCTGGGCTTGTCGGCTGGAAGGTTGGCAGCTTGAGTTTGAGACCCAAGAACCGCCATGTAATGGGGTGAGCTCCCATTACTTGCTCCAGCTCCTGCCAACCTAACAGTTCAAAAGCATGCAAAATGCAAGTAGATAAACAGGTACCACTTGAATTGGTGGGAAGGTAACAGCGTTCTGTGTGCCTTGGCATATAATCATGCTGATAATATGGGCATGGAAGTGTCTTTGCACAACGCTGGCTCCCTTGGCTGTGAATTGGAGATGAGCACTGCCCCCTAGACTCAGACACAATTGCACAGGGGAAACCTTTACCTTTTTTTTTAAATGAGTCCATTACAGCAACATCTCTCTCTCTGTTTTAGAATGATGAAATCAGTGTCGTGCTGTTGTGTCACAAGCCGCATACCTTTTCTGCATATGCTGTGACCTCACACACATGGAGTGGAGCTTACGATGCAATGGGACAAGGCTGCTTCTGTCATTTTGACCAAAGCAAGAAACGTCTGCAAGCACTTTGAGCTGCACCCATGAAATAAAATTCTTGGTACGATGAACAAAAGGTGTTTTGGTTTTCTAACTGGTAGTAAATCCAAAGCTCCCCTGAAATTATTTTCCTGTCTCCTCAGCTACAATAGTTTTCAGAGTGCAATATTTCTCAACCTTAGCAATTTGAAGGTGTCTGGACTTCAACACCCAGAATTTCCCAGCCAGCATAGGGGGAATTATGGGGAGTGAAGTCCAGACATGAAGTTGCTAAGATTGAGAAACACTGGTGGAGTCTTTACCTGTGGGGGAGCTCTGATGGAACTGACACCTTGTACAGGGACCCTGGTCTCTGCCTTGTTCCAATTCAACTTCTGTAAGACCTGGAGGCAACTTAGGAGAGCAAGGTCTCTTTGGAGTCCCTCCAACGTCATCCGGGCATTTGATAGAGCAAGACTGAGAGGCCAGAAGTGGATGATGGAATTCAGAGGCCAGGATTTGTCCAGTTCTTTAGCAACCTGAGCTGAGGAAGCAGCTGTCCCATGGACAGAGGGAAGGGGATATTCTTCAACACCATCCAGTTCTTCTGCAGCTATCAGAGCCATCTTGGCCTAAGGAAGGGAGGCAAAAAGTACTCCAATTTATCCACCAGGTAAACATTGAGGAAAAGGAAGATTTAGTTTTCTTCTGGATTAAATAATCTGGAAGTGGTACAATTGGACAATCTCAAGCACACAATCTTTGAAAAAAATAAGAGACTGCAAGAGGCCCTCAACTTATGACCACTTATTTAGCAACTTTTCAAAGTTACAACATCACTGAAAAAGATGACGTACAAGTGGTTCTTGCATTTATAACTAGCGCCGTGTTCCTGTGGTCACCAGATTACCAATTGGGAGCTTGGCAACTGGCAAGTATTTATGATGATTGCAGCACCCTGAGGTCACGTAATCATTATTTGCAACCTTCCCAATCAGATTCCGACAAGCAAAGTTCCTGTTTGCAAGTCATGGTCACATGATGTCTCATTTAATGACAGTGGTACAAAGGCTATGAAATTAGCTACAGTCACATGATGGCTCACTTATGATTGCAGTGCTTAATAACCCATTTTTCAGTCCAGGTTGTGGTTATAAGTCAAGGACTACCTGTATGGCAGTACTGTATACAATGATAAGGGAATAAAACAATGTGGAGCATGGGAGGAAAGGGAAGAAACACAGGGAAAGCAATAGCTAAATCACAGCTTATCTCCAAGAATGCAAAGCAAGGACAGTGAAAGAGATCCACTTTTTTTTTTTTTACAAAATATATTCTGCAGCTTTTCCTATTTGCATCATTTAATTTTGCCACATGTGAAGAGGAGACAACATGGAGCTTATTTAAATCCCCACAAATCTTACTTAGCTACAGAAGTGTCAATAGTGTATGTATGGGTATGTGTGAGAGAGAAACCACATCAAGCCAGCATGACATAAACTCCACCCCTTTTGTATATGTGCCATGAAGTTGCACACCCATGTGAACGGAAAGCTTTACGATGATCTTTTCATCATTTTGAAGAAAGTCTCCAACTCTATGGACTGCCCAGCCAAGTTTGTAATCTTCACCAACATGCTTTAATACATTTGCAGTCATCAGAACTAGAAACCTGTCAAAAAGAACCCTTAAAAAAAACCCTCTATCAAGAATTGCAGCATGCCCCTAGCTTTGTTTCCTGTTTTCAAAAAACAAAAGATGATTTCTTTACCTTTCTAAACTTGTTTCTCTTACCTTCCATTTCTTCCAGGCCCGTTTTATAATCCTAACGGCTTTACGTAACCTCTGGAAACGTTTCCGAGCTAGCCACTGGCGAACAGCTACCGAAAGAAGAGTAAAAATGCATTAAGAAAATATGCTAGAGTGGTGTTTCTCAAACTTGGAAACTTTAACATGCGTGGACTTCAACTTCCAGAATTCCCCAGCAGGCCACTTCTTCGCACCTGATTGGATGAGAGTTGCAGACCATCTCTGCCTGGCTATTTTCTGCCTCCTAAATCTTCTCCAACAGCACTGGATGCAGAACGCTTTCTCGGATAAGACAGAACCCCTTTGGAATTCAAGAAGCTCCAACTATAAAAAGGGTGTAAAAAGATTCTCTTGTTGGACTTGAGTGTAGCCAAAACTGATTCCTATCCTGCCTCCCCACTCCTGTATTTTCCTCCAGGGATAGACCTCATCCCTCCTTTTCTGATTTACAAAAAATGATGCCAATCAAAATTATTTATTTCAGATTCAAGGCAGGTGGGGAGGAGGAAGAACAGGAAGACTTAAATCTAAGTCACGAAAGAGCTTTGTCCCTATTTCCCACACATGTTTTTCATGTGAAGCTGTGGCTAGAAACCTGTGATGTTGCAGAATCCTATCTTGGCAAAACTCACAGTGATCCACCTCAACCAAGGTTTTCCTTTCCTTTCTAAAAACCAGTGGTGATTGCTTCTTACCATGGAGCTGGTCAAAAAGACTTTGGTCTTGCCACAAAACATTGATAGGTTGGGTAATTTGGTTTCTCCAGGTTTGACAGAATTGCTAGGATTTACTTGCTGAAGGATAGCTTGGACCTTAGACTGCAAAGTGTCAGCTTCTTCTTCTATAGGAGTAATCAGTGACTCATCTGTAAGAGAATAAAAAGAAAAAACACATTAAAATTTTAAAATATAAGCAGTCGTTGTGGGCCAAACAACATAGGTTTGTACCTAGCAAGTACTAAGTAAAATAGGGTATCTTAGAAATGGAAAGCTAATAATGCTGTTAAGATTTAAATAAGCCACAATCTATGTTCCCCACCTGCATAGAATGGATGCAGCATTCAGGGATTTCTCTTGTTTACTGAATCCACAGGAAGTCCATAAATCAGTTTATGACCAATTGCTTACAACCTGAATTTAATGTTCTGACAGCCACCACTACTCCCACAGTCACATGACTGCATCTGGGGTACTCGACAACTAGCCTGCATTTACAGCCATTTGCAGCATCTCATGGTCACATGTCCACAATTTACAATTTTTCTGGAAACCAGCATTTACTTCTTTACAACCATCACAACTTACAATCATAATTGCTTGAGAATGGTCATAAGTTGAGAACTATCTATACTCAGCACTCCTTAGTCCTGTCAAATGGACTAAGCTGAGAGAATGCCCCTCAGAGAGCTCCACTGCTGAGTTAGAGAATCAGCCTTCCAATCTTGTTGAGATTACAACTTCCATCATGTGTGACCATGTTGGATGGGCGTTGTGAATCCCAACATCTATAGGAGAGGTGGTTCCTATACCATACTTGGACAGAACTGTGAAATATTCACCAGCCTCCCACCTTTCATCTTTTCTCCAAAACTTTCCACCCAGCCAGACTTGGAAATAGTTCTTGAGCACATTTGGAGCATGCAACATGTCACACAACATCCCCTCCTGCTTGAATAAAGGCAAAGGTTTCCCCTGCCAGTCGTGTCTGACTCTAGGGGGCAGTGCTCATCTCCATTTCACAGCTGAAGAGAAGAGTCCGAAGATATTTCTGTGGTCATGTGGCCGGCATGACTGTCCGTCGAGGCACACGGAACGCTGTTACTATCCCATCAATTTAGATGGTGCCTATTTATGTACTTGCATTTTTACATGCTTTCAAACTGCTAGGTGACAAGAGCCGGGGCGAATAACAGGAGCTCAACTCATTATGTGGCAGTGCTTGTGTCTCAAATCTGAGCTGCCAACTTTCCAGCCAACAAGCCCGGCGTCTTAACTGCTCAGTAACTGCATCTTACCCTGTGGTTGGGGGCTATCAACCCATGTAGTTTGGCTCATGGCTGGGAAATCCTAATCTAAGCTTACCTCTACCAGCCAGCCTTGTTCTGCTAAAGCAAGGAGAAAGGGGTGAAGTGTGTTGCTTGGACGGAGAGAGGCTGCCGTACAGCAAAGCAATTTTTGGCAAGAGTGGAAGAAGAATCCAAAGAGAGCTAAGAAAACCAAAAGGGAAGTTGGAAAGAGGGTGGACAGCTAATTTGATTGACAACAAAAAAACACCAAGACCTAAACCAAACACTCAACAATCCTCCCCAAATTAGTATACTTAGGAGTTAATTTTTTTAATAGTGACAAATATCGCTATTTCTCGTATCAAAAAAGACCACTAACTCATTTGTAATTGTGGTTCTTCAAGTGATGTATTTATTACATTTATATGCTGCCTGTCTCACTATTGAAAGTGATCATCTGTGAATTCATATATTTGGCTTCTGACCCTTTTTGGAATTTTTCACAGGTTAGATTTTTTACCAGGAACTCATTCTACTTATATTCCACACATGCTCCTACGTGGGGCCCTTGCTAATCACCTCTACCTTGAAATTTAGAAAGTTGAATTTACAGGTGATCACTCCAAGAACGAGACAGACAAGTCAGTCCTTAATGCTTCATCATGGTTTTTGTGATTGACATATCTAAATGATTATTCAGTTCATTAATTGGAGGCAGGTAGATGCTATAAGGAAGGAAGGAACTGTGAGAATGAAAGTCAAGTTGGCACCATCGTAGATGGTTGCATTCCTACATGATACAGTTATGGTGATATAGTTAAGAAAGGTCAGTTTCTTAAAATTATAGTTTGGCTAAGGCACCACACTAGAAATTAAGAGACCATGAGTTCTAGTCCTGCTGAAGGCACAAAGTCAGCTGGGTGATCTTGGACCAGTCATTCTCTCTCAGTTATAGAAGGAGGCAATGGCAGCCACTCCTGAAAAAACAAGAAAACTGCAGCGACTCATCCAGGCAGTCACCCGGTGTTAAGACTGCCTCAAAGACATGAAAACAAAAACTAGGAAGTCCTACTGCCCTCATAAAATGTCCCAAAATAGAAAGTTGGAACGGCTGCATCATGGGGCTGTCCCCACAATCCATTTGGAAAAACTCTGTAGGAAGATGACTAAATTCTTTCAAAATCCTTGGAAATACAGGAACAAGTGTTGATCCCTCCGCAAAACAATGTTCTGCGTATCAAAGCAAACTGGACCTAAAGCGGTCCACCCCAAACAAGAATTCTGAGAGCAAGATAAAACTAAGTCTAGACTTTACACGAAAAGCAGAGATGGTCTATGTGAAGAACTGCAGTATGACATATTTTTTAGTCCTGCTGGCCAAATTTGTCTTTGGCAACCAGAGACATGGAAAACTGGACATTCACAATCGTGTCCAATGTATTCAGTTTCTACCTATGCTGATGAGTAAAATACTGCAGAGACATTAAGGAGGAAGAGTTTTCAGCCATGTAGAAGTGCAACTGACAACTGGTTTGATACCAATTTTCACCCACTGTCTCCTGTCATATCAAGTGTTTCCTTCCAGCATTGTTAACATCTGATTCTGAGATACCACCTCCCCAACTTGACTTATGGGTGAGTCAATTTTTGACCATCAAGAGAGCATATCTCAGAGGGAGATATTCCACTGAATCTTCAAAGTAACTCTTGATTCTTTATTAATGATGTTGCCTTAGGATCACTGTTCTGCTCTGACCTCTTGACATTGTCAATTTTAATCTTGGAAGCTCCAAACTTGCAAATTTAAGATTGAGATTCACTCAATCTTACCCTGTTTTCTCTATTGCTGTGCTCCTCAGCACTTGAATGCAACACCTGAACATCATACATAGAACATTCCATGAAATAAAAGAGGAATCTGATCATCATCAACCCCAAGTTCTGGAGCTCTTACAGGCCATAAGTGGCTTTTGCCTTACAGGCCGTATTACAGGCCATAGGTGGCATCTGCCTGCAAAGTGCTATAGCTTCTATCCAGGTGCCCATGAGATTTTCCATATCAATTAATCACAGCTCAAGAATTTTGTGTGGTCATTATAACTCTTTCTTTTTAGGACATAATACTCCTCAAGAGCACACTCACCTACTTTTTGGTTTGACATTACTCAGCATCCTTTTGGGTTGTTCAACTATTGTCATAACTGATTTTTTAAAATAATAACAATTTTTATATAGTAATTGCTTTTAACCTTGTATACCACCCAGAGTAACTTGTTTGTGAGATGGGTGGCCATATAAATTTAATAAACAAACAAACAAACAAATAATTGGGAAAGAAGTCCAGTTGCCACAATTAAACTTCCAGACAATTTCACCTGTATGACTGAAAAATCTTCACCTACATGCTTGAGCCTATAGTTAGTTCCCTGCTCCTCCAGTTTACATGGCTATCTATCTAGGAATACATCTAGGAATGTAGCAAAACAGCCTGTTGATGTGCTTAATATCAACAGATCACAGGGGGGGAGAACCTTCCAAATCATCCATGCTTATCCCACAAAACCATTTTCACTGTTGTCTCTCCTTCTACAGCTCTCGAACAATATGCTGGTGTTTCCCAGTGTTATCAACATGCTGCCGGGGAATTCTGGGAGTTGAAGTTTGTCAAGTTGAGAAACACTGCTCTGTGCCATCAATATGATTATGATATATATGCTGAAATTATATGTTCCATAGTAAATTGGATTTTCTGCTACCAAAACATTCCCCAGATAGATTAACTGATTATGTGTAATTGAATTGGTGTCAACTTTTATCAATTTTGTAGATATATTTTCTCTATAATGATTTGTCCCTAATCTGGTTCTTTAGGTCTTCTAATGGATACAGCTTTTTACAATTAAGGACCATGATAAGTGTATAAGGTATGCAATACAGTAATGGAAAGGTGTTTCATCTTTTCACTAACAGTGCTGAATAATTGAAAAGAATATTAATAAAATATGAATGCACCAGAGCATGCAAAAGACAATGCAAAACTTAAAATTAATGGGAATCACATGTAGGCACATGTATCCCTCTAGTGTTTCTGCATATAAACAACTTCTCAAAACTATTACTTGCAATAGATGGTTAAGAAGAATGTTCTGCAGAATGGAACCCAACTTAACTCTACAGTTCAATTCTATATATATTATGACCAATTCTATATATATTATAATCCAAAAGCAAAGGCAGGAATGTAAAGAGCAGAGAAAGAGAACAAAACATTAAAAAATGGAAGAGCAGCTTTAAGACCTTGAATGCCCCAAGTTGATAAAGTCAATTAATGCCAGAGATAGGCCCTACTATTACCAGAAGATGCAACCTTAAAGAACTTACCATTCTTTGTATTGGACAAAAAACCATTTACTTGATTGGATGTGGCTTTCAGATTTTGTTTTTTTAATTTCTTCAGCAGCTCATAACGTTCTAAAAAGCTTCCAAAGGAAATCCTGTCCGGAAAAAAATCAGGGAAAAATGATCCGATGCATGAACCCAATTTTGCATACTTTGTATATGCAATTAATATGTCCTCAGATGAATTCCACATGAAATGTGGAAGCACAACACTATCTGATAGCACTGATGATGTTACCTAGTTTTGGTAATGAAACATTTGCAATAAAACCACCAAACTCAGACAGCACCAAGGACTCCACATAACACATACACTCTCGTATTTCTCTCTCACCAACCCCTGCCATTCCTCCACCCCACCACCCGTCCTTTCAACTACCCCTCTGCATCTGGCTGATTAATGATGAACCTTTCAGATCCTCCTTTGAGAAAGCTGGTGGCATTTATGAAGCCTCTGGCTATGATAAGGAGAACATGCGTATATGTACTTACTACTGTATTCCACCTATTTCCACCTAGTTTCCAAATCAGACAGTCTAGAAACTGCTTTAAATAGTTCTATTTCTAAAGTTCAGGATGGGGTCAGCAAGTGTGAAAGAATCCAAAAAACTGTAGATCTACAAAATAGTGTATAGTAATTTTTCTAACCTATGATAAACTGAGAGCTTTCTTTGATGCTATCAGCTGATACCAAGAATATCAACTGAAAGTTGCTATATGGTGAAGGCCATGTTAACTAAACAGCTGTATTAGTTTTAGAAACAATTTGGATACAAGCAAAAGGCCTTTAAATGTTGAAATAAATTTGCATATGCATTTGTACATTGTAATGAAAGTGTATAAAAAAGGACTCCAGCTCTGCTGTGTTAGATCACACTTTTAATCACTAGTGTCTCCGAAATATATCGTTTTCAAAAAACAATTCTGTGCATTCTCATGTAGTTGGTATGGAGAATATGGAAAAGGCCTCCAAGTTAAAATAAAACCCAAATACCTAATTTGCAAATAACAAACTAGTTCCTTAAGAGTGAAAGTTCCTGGAAACTACATGTTTGACCTTCAGGGAATTTTATTTTTTAAAAAAGAGGAGGGAAATCCTCTCCCCTCCACCAATACCAACAGATGATGAAGCTTTTTTTATTTATTAAATTTATATGCCGCTGCATTCAAAGTGACTCTTGGTGGCTTGAATTTGGTTGGGAAGGAAATAATAGAGTTTACTCTATTACAGATTGTCCTTGACTTACAACTGGTTGCTTAGCAATTATTTAAAGTTATGTAAGACACAAAAAAAGATACAGCTTAGATTTAAAGTTCTGATATCTGGACACACACCCCTGGTCACATGACATTTTGGGCACTCAGCAACCAGCCTAAATTGACAGTCATTTGCAGCACCCCACAGTCACATTACTGCAATTTACAACATTTTTCACAAGAGGCACAGTGGCGCAAGCAGTTAAGATGCTCGGTTAGCTGGAAAGTCAGTGGCACGAGTTCAAGACCAGGCATTGCTGTGCAACAGAGTGAGCTCTTGTTGTCTGCTTCAGCTCCTGCCAACTTAGCAGTTCAAAAGCACACAAATGCAAGTACATAAATAGGTACCGCCTACTTTGGCGGAAAAGGTAAAGTATCCGTGTGCCTTTGGCATCTAGTCATGCCCGCCACATGACCATGGAAGCATCCTCAGATGAACGCTGGCTGTTCGGCTTGGAAGTGGAGATGAGCACCACACCCTAGAATCAACACGTTTACCAGAAAACCAGCCTTCCGGTTTGTGGCAAAAACCACCTGTAGCAAACAATGGGTTTTCTTGATGACTGCAGCATTCACTTTTCAACCACTACAAAAAAATTGTAAAACTGGCATGGACTCACTTAATGATCATCATGACTTATGACCAAAGTTGCAGGCTCACAACTGTAATTGAGCCTGCAAATCATGATAGTCATTAAGCAGGTCACCATGTGACCAAGCCTGATTTTACCACCTTTTTATGACTACCTGCACCTCATTTCTAAATATTATCAGGGCAATAATAACGCAGGAAAAACCACAAGTCAGGTTCATCACAAAGAGGAAAGAAATGCAAATGTTTGAGCAGTTTTACCTAATTGGAAAGCCAGCTGCACTGATGTTGACAGTTTCTACAATGCCACACGCTTCCAACTGATGCAGAACCTGGAAGAAAAACTGGCTTTAAAGAACACATCATCCAAAGAAGTGTCTCCACTTCTGGGGACCATGCTCCAAGAGGGCTTCATGAGGCCTGAGAAGGACAATAAAAAGCTAAATCCTACCAAGGGAGATTGAAAGAACTTGGATAGGTTCAATCTTGAGAAAAGTTGACTGACAGGTGGTAGGATCACTGTCTGAAAGGAACCCATAAGAAGGTGGTCAAGACTTCTTTCGAGTCATTTCAGAGTGTAGGACTGGATTCAAATTATCAGGAGGCAGGTTCCAATTTAATGTGAGAGAAAAAGTCCAAAGAGTAAGACATGTTTGACAGTGGAAAAAGTGTCCCGAAGAAAGGGGCATAATTCTCTTTCTTGGATGGGTACATGAGGGGTGCTTTAATGTGAATTCCTGTTCAGAGAGAGGACTTGGATTAAATAGCCCTTTCCAACCATATTACTAGAGAGTTAGAGAGCTCCTTAAATTATCTCTGACATATGCTAAAAAAAGATAATTTTTTTTGATAAAATATCAACTCAGGAAAGGGCAAGTGGCATCAACAAATTCAAAAGATCATCAATAAATATTCCTGGAATAATGAGGGTATGCCTTAATTTTAAAAGAAAGAAGAAAAATAAGGAAAAGACTCTCCAATGCAGAGGGTACTTGGCATCATCTACTTGGCATGCTCTCCCCACTTCGGCTGTTATCAACTAACTGTTGTTGTTCAGTCACTCAGTCATGTCTGACTCTTTGCACTCCCATGGACCGCAGTATGCCAGGCCTCTTGGTCTTCCACTGCCTCATAGTTTGCTCAGATTCATCTTCATTCTGCTGATGATGCTATCTAACCAACTCATCTTCTGCCATCCCCTTCTCCTTTTGCCTTCAAGCTTTCCCAGCATCATGGTCTTTCCAATGAGTCCTCTCTTCACATTAGATGGCCAAAGTATTTGAGCTTCAGTATCTGTCCTTCCAGTGAGCAGTCAGGGTTGATTTTCCAAAGGATCAACTGGTTTGACCTCCTTACAGTCCAAGGGACTCTCAAGAGTCTTCTCTAGCACCACAATTCAAAGGCATCAATTCTTCAGCGCTCAGCCTTCCAAATTGTCCAGCTCTCACAGCCATACATTACGAATGGGAAAACCATAGCTTTGTCAGCATGTCTCTGCTTCTTAATATGCTGTCTAGGTTTGTCACAGCTTTCCTCCCAAGGAGCAAACGTCTTTTGATTTCATGGCTGCAGTCACCCTCTGTAGTGAACTTGGAGCCCAAGAAGGTGAAATCTGCCACTGTTGCTATTTCTTCCCCTTTTATTTGCCAGGAAGTGGTTGGACCAGTTGCCATGATCTTAGTTTTTTTAATGGTGAGTTTCAAGCCAGCTTTTGCACTCTCCTCTTTCACCCTCATCAAGAGGCTCTGTAGTTCCTCTTCACTTTCTGCCAATAGAGTGGTATTGTCTACATATGAGGTTGTTGATATTTCTCCCGGCAATCAAAATTCCAGCTGGTGATTCATCCAGCCCAGCATTTTGCATGATGTACTCTGCATATAAGTTAAATAAGCAGAGTTGCAATATACAGCCTTGATGTACTCCTTTCCCAATTTTGAACCAATCTGTTGTTCCATGTCCATGTCTAAGTGTTGCTTCTTGACAAGCATACAAGTTTTTCAGGAGACAGGTAAAGTAGTCCAGTACTCCCATCTCTTTAAGAATTTGTCACAGTTTATTGTGATCAACACAATCAAAAACTTTAGCATAATCAATGAAGCTGAAGCCTCTTTCTGTTCTCAAGTTTTTGTTTATACACTACAATTTTAACTATTTATTTGTATCCCACCTTTATTATTTTTATAAGTAGCTCAAGGCAGCAAACATATCCAACATATCTTCCTCGCAAACCTGTGAGATGAGTTGGACTGAGAAAGAGTTGACTGGCCCAAAGTCACCCAGCTGGCTTTCATACCTAAAACAGGACTACAACTCACCATCTCCTGGTGATTGGCCCAAAATCACCCAGTCAGCTTTCATGCCTAAGGCAGGATTAGAATTCATCATCTCCTGCTTGCTAGCCTTGTGCTTTAACCACTAGACCAAACTAGCTCTCCCAGTTGTTTGTGTTTTTTTTCAAAAAATACATTGTAATTTGTTTACTTTTAAACACTTTTAACTGTGTTTAAAAGTAAAATAAATAAAAATCAGTGTTCAGGTCACCTCCTCTTTTCGGAAAAGCGCCGCCTTGCTGTCTGCGTTGGGCTTAATGCACCGGATGTAGTGTGGAGTGGTGCTGTGCAAAATCTCCATCAGCTGCTCAAGGGAACCCTGCAAGATGACAAAGAGAAAGGAGCCCTGAAGGCTTTTGAAAAAACTGATCTGCAGTGAAACATTGCACTTAGTTGTAGGACAGAGGGTGGCAGACCCAGAAGGAGGAGTTAAACAAGCCATCAGGCTAGAATCATTACTTAGCCATAAGAAAGCAAAGTCCAACTCCTCCTTGACCAACCCCCTGCTGTTAGCCATTAATTAGTTTCAGCTCGGTGCAAATCCTTAGTCTGAGAACCCCAAAACATATTCTCTCCTGCTTTTAAACATCCCTTCCCACTGTAACCAGCATTCTGTACCTGCTAAGCACATCTGGATCACACACCACAGGAAGGTGGGGGAAGCATGGCGCCACACCATGCAAAAGAAGGGAGGCCGGAGGAAAACAAGGCACCACGCAAGCATGGGCAGGTTGAGGAACTTACTTGAGTAACCTGTATCTTCCCTGCTGGCTTCTCCATTGACTAGGCTTGTGGGAAGCCAGCAGTGAAGGTTGCAAGTGATGACTGCATGATTGTGGAGCGCTGCAACTACTCTAAGTGGGGGCTGCTTGCCAAGAAACTAAATCACAATCATGTGACTGTGGGCGTAGTGGGATAGCCAAAACTTCAAGGACTAGTCAGAAGCATTTATTCAATGCCATTGCAACTTTGAATAGTCATTGAATGAGTGGTTGATAAGTGAGGACAACTTGTACTTATTTACCCTCTTCTCATACAACATCACAGAAGACCATCCTGCCTCCCTCACCTGTGATCTCCTAAGAATCTCACTTCTTCCACCTTTTGTTTAACAAACCCAGGTTTGGGGCTCACCATTGTAGGAGGAAAGCATGGGAAAAAAGGCACAACCCAAATTGAAATCTGTAAATGACATGAACCTTAAATTTTGAGACAACTGTGATAAGTGCAGGTTTGGTCTGAGTCTTTGAATCATTTTCATCGGGTTTAAGGTTCATCGCCTCTGCAGGAAATAATTTCTGAAGCAAGGCATCCTGGGATTGTTGCAGCAATAGGACCAGCTCTGGGGGAACAGGATCCTGTATTTTTTAAGAAAAATCAGAAGCAGGCAAATATCAATCTTCATCATACTGAACCATAAACTTACAGAACAAGCCTGAAATGCAACTAGGTGTTACAGCAGAAGGTGCTTCTGATAAAAATTATAGCAGTAACTGTTCCTTACTTCCTCCATGCATTTATTTTTTATATCAGAAAATACAAACTTTTTAATAATAAAAAGATAATAATTAGGAATCAGAGAAAAAGACTTGAACTAAGCTTTGCCTTACAAGTGGATTTTTTTTAAAAAATTGCTCATCCAGTAAGCTTATCAAAAGCTTTCTTTTTATTTTCACAAGTAAACAGTAGTGAAAAATAGCACCAATAGTGTTTGGTAATTGGCCACAGATTTTGGCCCTAATTTTCAAATGAACCCTACCAAAAAAGGCTGCAGCTTCCCAATCTCTGATTTATATGAACAAACCCAAGTGATAACCAAACATACCTTATTCTTTTCCACCATGCTCTCAGTTTGATAGCAGACACTGCCAGCATAATGGGATACAATAAAATGTGGCTTTTTCCTAAACTTGTCTTGACTTATAGTGGCATTTTTGGACAGAGCAATCTCAATTCGACTTTGGAACTGCTTGGCATTGGAGGTCCAGTTAAGGCGACAGGCCTACCAAAAAAAGATATGGGGGAAAGGCTGTGATATGAGGAAGAGGAGAAGGAAGACCAAAGCCATCCAACTTTAGAGGGAGATAAGTATTTTGGAATAGTCCAAAGAAAGGCAATGCAATACTTTAAATTCAGATGCTTTTTTTTAGCCTTTTAGATTCCCTTTTTTCTTATGTCTTGTGTTACATTAATATTTTCTTACAGTGCCAGTTTAGCCTCTTCTGGTTTGGATAGCTCTGATTACATGGATTTTATCTGTGATTTTATCATGATTACATAGATTTTATTTCTGTTCTTGTGGTCATCACTCTGAGATGAATAGGTACAGGATAATTGAAAAAAATCTTAGGAACCAATTAATTACTTAATGTTCAATCAACTCCAGCCTCCTGAGATTAAATTCAATGCTTCAGTCTGCCAACTCCAACTTGAGGATTCCTGATGTTTTGGCTAGGAATCCTGATACGATCATCCCAACATGTTTGGGAAGATGGACAAAATTCATGGACTCTAGTTGGAAAGATATCTCACAGATTTTAATTATAATATTTGTCAAGGATGATCCCATTTTCCCAAATCCTAGAGTTAGGAGGCAAGATGAACAGCAGAAAAGGAAGTTTTGGACCCACCTCATTGAGTAAAGAGAAGATGCTAACAGGATTGCCTTCAATGGCCTCTAGACAGGTTTGATTATCCTGATAGTTTACAAAGGACCATTCAAGACCTTCTTCTGCATACTCTTCCTGGAGGAACCAAAATATATAGCAATAAGGGAAAGATGATTTCAATTTGCCAGTGACCCCAGAAATCAAAAATTGATTCCTACAGAAAAGTCCTCTGGGAAAACTCACTGGCAAAGCATTTACCTGTTGAGCCTTCAGAAAATGGCTGACAAAATGCTGCTGGAGTTTCTCATTGGCATAGTTGATACAAAGCTGTTCCAAGTGATTTTCTACAAAGGATTCAAAACCGTAAACATCTAGCAGACCTGGAGATGAGGAAAGAAAATGATGCACCATTACCCTGGGAGTATTATGAAGGCAGCATTTCTCTGTACTTCCTACGGTGATGCTAGAGGTTATAGGTAATTCTCAACTTACAACTACAACAGAAACCGGAATTTCTGTCATAAGTTCACTGCAGAGTCACCACATCTTACAAGCATTTTTATGACAGTCGTTAAGCAAATCATGTAGGTTGTTAAACAAATCCAGCTTCCCCAATGGATGTTTTTTGCTAGAATAATTTGCAAATTGCAATCACATGACCACAGAATGCCACAACCAGTCATAAATGTGGGCTGGTTGCCAAGCACTTGAATTGCAATCACGTGACCATGAAGGTGGGGTTTGCAATGGTCCTAAATGCAATTGCACATCCTAAAGCACTTTCTCTGAGGCTGTCATAACTTGGTACTATTGTTAAACATTCAGTCATAAGCCAAGGACTATCTGTAGATCTCTGTTTTGTGAGGTAAGAGGAAAGAAAACCAAGAAGCACTATTACCCAAACACTACTCTGACCATAACCTCCCCTTGGAATTAAAATTTGAACCATCCTGCTTAATGTTCCAGAAATATTAAGGGCACAATTCTCTCACAGAGCACTTGATGACTGGCTGGAGAATTCTGGGAGCTGAAGTCCATACATCTTAAAAGTTGTTAAGGAGAGAAACATTGAAGTTCAACCTATTACCCAGTGCAGGAAGCCATCGCTATAGCATTTTTGAAAGATAGCCAACTAGCCTCTAAAAAACAGGCATCTGGACTGGATTTTTCTCAAGTCGAAGACGTTTCGCCTTTAATCCAAAAGGCTTTCTCAA